>JAUYWI010071309.1:0-40134 GCA_034780595.1 Parotoplana pacifica | reverse complement strand
ATTCTTCAAAACCATTAGGTTTCAGATTTGAAATGGCTGCTTCTTCCAAAAAGTTGTCTTAATGTGACAATCTTCATGAAACACTTACTTAACATGCAGTTAGACAGGGGGCGGTGTTATTAATTGGCGGTGCCGTATATAGACCAATCGTTCATTTTTAGTACAATATACACACCATATACTTATAAGTGTGTATATTGTACTAAAAATGAACGATTGGTCATAATTTGAGATATATCTCCTACTAATATACACACAGGTTTTTAAGGGATCAAAATAGGTATTTTAGCCACACATACATAGATTAATGATTATAAAAGTAGATAAATAATTACAAAAAAATTAACATTATTTTTTTAATATTACACTGTGATTCTATTTAAGAAAAGTAGGTATTTGCAAGAGAGTTTATCTTCCCAAAGCAATTTACTAACTTTGGAAACAAAGTGCATCTTTTTGTAATTAATGACCAATGTCGACAATTGCGACCAATTAAACATCTTAGCTACTTACTGTCTTAGAAGCTTAACGATTTTTTAAATTTTGTTTTGTTTAAAAAAATCTAAATATGATTAAAGCTATTCTTGAATTCAAAAACTATTTTAGTGATAACCACAAAATTTCCAATAATAAATTACAACTGAAAATAAAAATAATGATCTTATCTAAAATCAGTGTATTTCAATTTATGGCTCTTGGATTTTTATTGTAATATAATAAAGTCATTAATCAGTTAACGGGACAATCTTATAAAATTAATCTTTTTTAAAATAGGTAATTCATATTGTGTATATAAAATGATTTAAGTAACTGTTTTATTAAATACTGTCAATAATGTACCTTCCATTTATATGTATATAATTTTTTAATGAACTTCTAAAAAGTCACTAAATGTAACAACTCATTTAGAAAACAAAAAGTTATTTATTGACTTTCGTCAATAAAACTAAAAAAGAAGATCATTGGAACATTTCTTTACAAATATGAGTTTTTGTAAAAGCTCTCTATCGGTTTTAGTTACTTTTTTATTTTCAGAGAATAGGTACTTTTTGTAATAAACGATACTGGGTGGTCCATATCGCCGTCGAAGCAAACAAACAAAAACACATACTTGAAATGAAAATGGTTGTAAGGATAATTTCTTATAGCTTTTCAAAATAAACCAAACATTTCACAAGTTAGTTACAGTATTTCCGAGTCAACAGCTTGAAAGTATTTAAAATATTAAATTTTATTTAATTATTGCCTACTTCTAACTAATTTTAAGGGGCCAACAGCTTAGATCAGTTGAATTTGTATAGAAAATACTCATGTTGTTTCTTCGTTATCAAAATATAGGTACTTCACTATTGTTATTATTTTGTATGTATTAATTTATATAATTTGTAATGATCTAAATAAATTTGAATGGGATATATCATTGAATTAATAATTGGACATTTATTAAGCAATTTTCACTACAAATATTCCATGGGAATTGCAACCTTTTATTCCACTTCCAAAAGAGTGATTTATAATCACTTCAAACAAAATGTGCTTTCTTATTCTTTAAATTTAACAAAAATACTACATCTTCGTAACTTTTTAAATGAAAATAACTTAAAGAATTGAACAAAAAAAATAATACCTAATAATATACAAACCAGCTGCATGTACTTTAGGTACTTATGTACTACATAAATGTTTGCATTTTTCCAGTCACGAACACTCACAAAAGCAAATCATTATACGACAAAATTATTTTGAAATGTTGTTTAAGGTGATATAGGTAAACAAAATTATTAATATACCTAATACATTCTATAAAATTGTCCAATACAGTATAGTTTAAAGGTAAATTTAATTTCTATGTTGATAAAACAACTCTGGGAAATTATCAAAGCAATAAATGATATCTTTCAACTTCTTAGTGTCATTGTATTTTCGTGCTGCTTTTGGAAAATGCTTTAGTGTAAAGCTGCTCTCTTTAATAATTTAGAATTTTCTGGGATACCTACTGAGATTTTAATCGAAATTCTGTACAATTATTGTATGTAGTTTGATATAAAATTTGAAAGTAACGTTTTCTCACTTGAAAATACTTTCCCCTGATAAAAGACAAAAAGAGTAATCGTTCCAAAATTAGTGAAATAGTTTATTTTAATACTTGGATAAATTAATGTTTTTCAGTATGAAGGTGGTCATTTATTTTGCTTTTAAACAACTAACAAATATCAAGTTGACTTCGGAGACTATTTAATAGGATACCAAGATCTTTCAGGCATTGGACCTATGTATATTGGTACAATATAAATTGATTAAATATCATTAAAGAAATAGTAAAATGCTAATTTTATACAATTAACCACGGAACTTGTAATATTTAGTAATATTTAGAAGAGATCTTTAGCAATATAGAACAAAAATGGCAAAAGTTTACTTAAACTATTTTTATTCTCTGTGTATTTTCAACATACATATGTAAGTATAGCGAAGACGTCTCCTCTGCACTTTTTAGAGGTTTGTTTGAGCTGAAATTAGGAGGACAGGCAACTTAAAAAGAATTAAATGAAAGCTAAACTGGAAATTAAATTGTTTTAAAATTTGATAATAACATCAAGTCCACAAATATAACTTAACTGCTCCAAATGACTTTCATTTGATTTGCAGTACCCCTACTTAACAAATTTGCAAAAGGAACACTGATTAAAGTTGGTAAAATCAGCTATAGGTATACTAGAAATCGATAATCAGCATGTTTTTTTTTCAAAACTGTTTTGTGATTTGTAGATTCTACACAGCAAATCTGAAGTTTTCAGGTAAAGAATATAAACTTTTGAATTTGTAATGACATCATCAGCGGCCGCCATGTTTGCTCTAAGAATGTTATGAATTCAGAATGACTAGTCTATGAAATAATTTTGACTTTAAAGGTCTTTATCAGCAATAGAGAAACAGGCTTTAAGGTAGAAAATGAAAAGTAGTGTTGGGGAGGATATTAGTGATATTTCTCATTTTTGTTTTTTCGCTTTCTCAAATGAATTATGTGACAATCACAAAATGGCCGTTGAATTCTCTAATTCGAACATTTGCGTACCTTACAACTAAAAATTGCTACCAAAAGGGAAAACATTATCAAAATAACGTCAGTAGTAATCTAGCCATCTACATATAAAAATGTTTAACATGAACTTCAAGATTATTCAAAAATATGTTAGTGGCATCAAAATTAACAATCATTGTAATTCTTTGTTCTAAATTTTAGACATCAAAATAATTGACTACAACATGTAATTCCAAGTCCTTAGATAGATAGTTGTTCTTCTACACCAAACAGAATCCTATCGATTAAGCAAACATAAGTTTAAATATTTGACTTTGTATTTAATTGAACATGTTTGTGAACTAATTTTACACTCTTTATGTACATATACTATCTAGGCAGGTACCTTTTATCTATAAAGAGATAGACATATTTAGAAAATAATTATTCAATTTTGTTAAATCTAATAGCCAAATTTGTGCCCCTACAGCAGTATCTGTAAACATATAATACTGTATGTAGTATTCGATTTGATTATCAAGTTAATTTTAATATGTTGAAGTATACCTAGTATTACTAGGAAGAATAAAGTTGGGGTACCTATACAAAATAATTGGTTAGATCAACATGGTCTTGTTGTATGTGGATCAAGCGAGCTATATTAGGCACTTTGTGAATAAATATTTGTCTCTATATTTCCGATCATCATTTGAAGATGGAGCTGGTGGATAAAGTTGTATGTTACGTTATGAACAGCAGCTAACTCATGTTGTAAAAATGATTTTGTTCGAGAATGTGATAATTGTTTTGAAGGCATATCATACAAAAAAGTTAATACAAAATTTAGTTGTATGTATGTAAGTAGGTGCAAAATGTTATGCAATAGGAGTTATATAGAAATAATTATACTTTGAAACAAATAACAGTTGTAGTATACAATTAATTTTTATTCACCAGCAAAGCAAAAATTAATTGATTACTCTACAGTTGTAGGAACACCTTCTACTTGACAGTTGTAGTAATTTGTAAAAATATGACAACCCGTAATATGACAGATTAAAACGTATTGGCCACTATCTATATCAATAGTTGTGCTAAAAGTGTTGTAACTGTTATATATTATAGGTAAATTTGGTAACAAAGACGTTAAAAGCAAATGGTTGTGAAATTAGTTTTGTATGGTACCTATTCAATGTGTATTGTCTAAAATTAACCATTTTCTAAATAAAAATTTAATACTAAATTTGTAAACAATTGATAACTAGGCTTTTTATAGGAAATTACTGTTTCCGGTCCTGATACAGTTTTAATACAGAGTTGAATAACATACGTTTCGTTACGATGATGAGTTCGAATTTTCGAAAGCAAAACCCGTCCACCTTCAGGTTTGGATGGGGTCAAATCGATTTTGTTTCAAGCAATCTTTTCCTCTGGTTTTCCGATTTGACTATGAGATCAATAGGGAACTTCAAGTTCATCCTGATACGAAATATCACTTCTTGGTTGGTAAATATACACAGCAAGAAAATATGAGCTTAAGAAAAGTTAGAAAATATGTATTCCAAGGTTAAAATTGCTAAAATGGGAAGTTAAGGAGAGGAAATTATTAATTTATATGATGGCCTAAGCAGGGAAATAAGTATGACGGCATTTGTCACTTTTCACCTCTATGTTTACGGTGTGGAAATGCGGTAGAGAGTACCGTATCCTAAAAATCAGATTTAATGATCATATTCTGCAATTCGGTACCTTCACAAAGGCCATAGATAGTATTTCAATCTGATAAGATCCTCATCATAATGAATCTTTTAAATTTTCAAAATTTAATAAAAAGTTGGTATTTTCATTATCTATATGACCCTTAGTAATTTTACTAAGAATTTTAATAACCAAAAACTTTGTTATATGTATATCTAAACAAAAGCTATATATGGTTCAAACCCATGTCTGGAAAATCTAATCAACTTGATGTACAAGATTATTGTAATTAACTATAGTTGAAGGTATCAGTCATAATTCTGTTAATTTTCTGCTAAACAAGTCAACATCAATCTATTAATTCTTATCGAGCAAACAATTTCAAATAACTTTGGTCGTTCATGACTGTTTCCATTTTTGATCGGAACTGATTAGATGTTGTATTAGGCACATCTGCCATAATGTTTTGTATAAACATTTCCAAAATATTACTTTCAAAACACATTATATAACCACAAACAAGCCAGGCTAAATCACGTGTAGACGTATCAAAAGGCTACACCTATATAGGTGGGTAGCAGAACATTTTATTACATCGTAATTTGGAGTCTTACACCCAATTCGGCACCTTTGCAAAAGGATGTGCGGTGCATAGATCGATTCTGATGGGCAAATATGGATGGAGAATAATGGTTCGATATTATACATGCGTCTACACTACAGGTTCATTAATTCTTTACTACAGAAGATTAAAGGTTTGAATTTTGTGGTCTGCAATAATTTTTGTTTATCTGCCTCTGCCTGGTAATGCTTGAAAAGTTCCTTCACATTTGATAAATCTTAATGACAATAAGTAACTTGCATAACTTGTGTATACATGTAAATACCCACAATAATAAAAGCACCATAAACAAACTATAAAATTGATATAAACTTAGGCTACCATTAATATTTTGTCGTAAATAGTCTTCTGTACTAAAGAGAAATTATTAATTTTCTATTCTGACACGTTTCGTCACAAAGGTATTTTGTTTGTACATAAAACATTTAATAACAACTACTATGATGTTAGAAACAAAATATAAACTACAGAAATGGATAAAAATATTTTGTTAAATCATTTACAAAAAAATTAAAGAAATAGGTACCAATATTAATTGAAAACTTTTACTATCTAAGACTTGACAGGTAGTTTTACTTGTTTATTCATGTATGTATGTTTTTGACTAAATAGAACCATACATATTGAAATATGTACGTTTTTTACATTTATAAGTATGAATATAAAGCTCGTAAAAGAAGCCTTTGGATAAATAAATACTGATATTTGTTGGAAAATGTAAATTAAACAGTTCTTTTAGATAATTCGCTACTAACAGGGCCGAAGAAACAGTAAAAAGGCTAAAGGGGAAGGGCGTCCAAAATAAGCGCCAAAGTAGGTAAGCACATAGTATTTTCGTCAAATTGATTGAAAGACTTTTTGCACAAACCATTTTCTATCCCGGCGCCTATTTCAGGCAATGCAAAAATGAACAATATTGCATATAATTGCAGGGTGTCCTTTTCAAAATTGATAGGCGCTAGTATCCAATAGCAACGTGGGTCTGGTCCCTTCCCACTTCTTATCAATTTAATACATTAATAAATTTTACTTCACTATTTTGGTAAACGTAAGAAATGCTTCTGTTCCTTTGAAATAATCCATTTACATAAGCTTTGGCCGAATCTCTTTTGTATTTTTTGTTTCTATGTTCAACAAACGTACCTTCATTCAATTGGTCCCATTCCAGCAGTGCTTCTGGCCTTGTTTAGTTGATTGTGCACGATATTTATTACCTACAGCTGATTAACAAAATACCTACCTGTATTCTAGTTTTTTATATGCACTGTTTACGTCAAGCTGTGACAATCTGACAATCTGAATGGCTACTGAAGCCAACCAACCGATAAACATTTTGCCATTCAGCTGTGTGTGCGTCTACTAGTGCAGCGTCGAAGGTTAATATTATAATGATTAATCCCAATTGTATATATAAAATAATGTATATGTATCTACACCTATATAGCTAATGTATTTTTCCCACTTGCTAGATTTTATAGATATAGAAGGAGACCAACGTCTACTCCTCTATTATTATTTTTATAACTACTAGTAGTATTTATACTAGTAGAGTGTCAATAGAATGACGGTTCTGCTCCCGCCGGCTAGATTCCAAATTGTTGATCAATGTTTACACTTTTAAACCATTGACGGTGACACTCAAACCACAAAAGAGGTCTGTGCACCTACAGTATAGCCGGTTATAAGTTACAAATCTGGATACTGTTGACCATTTTGACAGTCCAATAACTTCTCAACAGGTGATTGAGCAAATTGTTTGAAAAGAGATGCGTGATTTTTGTAATAATTAAATAGTTCTTGGTTTATCAAATATGAAATCGAAACCAAAACTGCATATTGTGTGTTTCCTTTTGTTAGTGTATCAAACTGCTTTACCATCCAATGCATTTAATCAGTATAGCTACAAAGTATCGGAAAGTTCGCAAGTGGGAAGTATTGTGACAGATCTGAGCACGACAAATCACTTTACAAATGTTAATTTTGCAACATCAGATTTGGTTGTCCAAAAGTACTTTAGTATCGAACCCAGCAAAGGTTTGATTAAAGTAAAATCTGATTTAGATCTTGAGAATACTCAACTGTGCATTGACAACACCAAATGCTGCCAAGGAATAAGCACCGTGTGTAAATTTGATTTTTATCTTCAAATCAAATATCCAGATCGTGAACCCGACATTGTGGAAGCACAGATAAAAATTATAGACGCCAATGACAACTATCCACGCTTTCCACCTCACACGCTGCACACAAGTTTTAAAGAAGGCCCCGACGAGATTGGGACTGAGCGAGTGATTGAGTCTGCAACAGATGCCGATTTCAACGTAAATCATCGTGTCACTGATTATCGTTTAATGCCCAAGCATGCAGCATTTCGTTTATTTGAAAAGAATGAGAGGCTTGTGTTGCGGCTCATTCAGGAATTAGATCGAGAAGAAAAGGCTTACTATTTATTCCAAGTTGTGTCTATCGATGGTGGGGGCAAGCAAGGATCAGCCCAATTAAACGTTACCGTCTTGGACAAAAACGAGCATGCCCCCCACTTCCTAGATGATAGTAAAACCTATTTTACCATTTCCGAAGACAAACCTGCCGGCTATGTGATCACCAAAGTCACAGCTACTGATGAAGATGCACCGCCTAATAATCGAATTATTTATATGTTAGACCCCGGAAGTAATGCTCTTCACAAACGCACTTTCCGTGTTAACTCGGAAACCGGTGAATTGTCCCTGAAACAACCGTTAGACTTTGAAATGCTGGAGAAATATCAATTACATATTCTAGCAAAAGACAGTTCTTCAAATGGTGACTCTAAATCAGCATCTAAAATGATAACTATTCTTGTAGAGGATACAAATGATAATAAACCAACAATTCAGCTAGTAGGTGAGTATAGCAAAGGCGTTTGGGTAGATGAAAACATGAGCAAAGGCACCAAAGTAGCTACGTTAATTGTCAATGATAAAGACAAAGGAGATAATGGCCAAGTGGTTTGTCAGTTGCAAAGTGGATCTGATAAATTTCACTTGGCATCTAGATCCGATCCCATACTATACAAGTTAGAAATCAAAGCACCTCTAGATCGAGAGCTAAAAGAACAATATCATGTCAAAATTTGGTGCAAGGATCATGGAGTACCTCCAAGAATGAACAGCCTCTTTCTCACGGTAAGAGTACGTGACAAAAACGACGAACGGCCGGTTTTCGAAAAACCTGTATATAATCTAATGGTAAAAGAAAACAGTCACATTGGAGAGGCTCTGAGGGCCAAAGATAATCAAAGTCCCAGCTCCGTAATCGCTCATGATGCCGATATTTCAGATAAATTGATATACACACTGGAAAATAGCGAAGCTGATGATGGTCAATTATTCAAAATTCTGCCAAATGGAACAATCATTACAAACAGTCATTTAAACAGAGAAATTAAAGAATCTTTGACTTTTAAAGTTTGTGCATATGATGGGCAGGTTAAAGTTTGTGCTAATGTTTTTGTCACAGTTATTGACGTCAACGATAACAGTCCAATTCTAGATCAAGAGGTTTACATTCTAAAAATCATGGAAAATCAACAGCGATCAGACCCTCTGATAACATTTGTTGCTACTGATGAGGATAGTGGAAACAAAGGATTTCAATATGCATTGACAGATGCTGACAATAATAAACTAATACGACGCCATTTTTATTTACGTAACAATCAATTGATCTTGCGTGCTCCATTGGATCGCGAGGAAGCATCTGAGTATCATTTCGGCATACGTGTCACCGATAATCAGCCGGGTGGTGGGCCATCACATACTAGCCAAGCCTCCATATTTATCAGTGTATTGGATGAGAACGACAACGTACCTCGATTCATTTTCCCAAACACAACTCACAATACTACAAACGTGTCTTGCCTGGAATCCGCCGGAACCAGCTTAGTGCGAATCCAAGCCGTGGATAAAGATGATGGCATAAATGGCAAAGTACGTTATGGTATTTCATCAGCCAAACCTCCAGAATCGCAAAGGTTGCTGCACCTGGATGCGGACCGTGGAGAGATATTCATGGGAAATGCCATGCTCCGCAAATTTTGTGGACAGGTTTTTGAGCTGCATGTGTTCGCGGAGGACATGGGCGACATTTCAGACTTTTCATCGTTGAATGGGAATACTGCTGAAGAAATCATTCAGAAATCAAAGTCTGTTGTTAAAAGTGTTATGTATCTTCGAGTGATGAATATCCCTCCCCGTCATCAAGCGACCGTTGGCTCTTTGCCGCCTCGTCTTGTTCTGTGTATTATATTGGGAGTGACCACTTTGTTTCTGGTCTTTTTGGTGGTGACATGGTTGTTTCTTCTTGTTTATCGTCGCAGAAGAAATGGAGATTCGGCTGATCAAATGCGACGCAAAAGAGGTGATACTCTTAATTGTGTTGTTTCTTTTACACGGGACAGTAAGTGTAGCCTATTAATGTTTCTTATATTTTAAGGTAATGGATAAGAGTGGCATACAAACGGCAACTGTATTGTTTACATTATACTTAAAATGGCGACTTTACAAAACTTTTAAATGAATTGCTCGATTATAATCATTAAAACCAGGAAAAGTGTTATTGTTTTTATGAGAAAACCTATAGTTTTAAAATTTATTTTAGTACTATAATTCTTAATTTTGAAAAAGAGAAATAGGTATTAAAATTAATTATTGTTCAAATATTTCTAAGGAGACGTTTCCCAAACAATTCAGTTGTTTTTATTAATCGCGGGGTAATCAGTTAAGATTATTACAAATATTTCTAAGTGATTTAGGCCATTTAGCCAAACTGAAGTCGGTTTAAAATATGCAAATTATTATTTAAGTATTTCCTACACAACAATATATACTATAGAAATTTATATTAAAGTAGGTATATGTACATATATCTTTGAAATTATTGATTTATCTTTGAGGCAAAAACGGACCAAATTATTTTCTTTGATGATGATGATAAATATAACTGTATTACAATCCGAAGGTTACAAAATGTAAAATAGTAATATCTTGTTTTATTGATATTTATTTATGTTTTTTAGCCAGACAAAAACAACGTCGTCTTTAGCTCTTTTACGCATTAAACAAATTATTGACATCCATACAGGAGTTGAATTATTTACCGAATGCCATAAAATACAAGAACAATAAATGCGGACATTTTTATGTAGAAACAATATAGGTATGCCAAAAATACATTTATGATCCGATATTAATCAATACAATTTGACTAGTAATTCGATTTTTAAATTTCGAATAGCTAATGTATGTATATACCCCAGTTTGCCTCTAACATTATATTGTTTAGTTCAGAAAAACGGAAATATGATTTGCTTTTTGGTTTTATTTTTATAATATTGAATCTAAAATTGGCAATATATTTAGGTAGATACCCATACATATTCAACCTTAAAATTGTTTTTGCTAGAAAATTAAAGTATATATTTTATCATTATCAGAAGTGCAATTTGAACTTACCTATAGTCATTTTCTGCTTGCAAGCACTTTAACTTGACGAAAAGCACGTTCATTGTTAATGTTATCCATTAAAAAAGACAATATATCTTACCTACGAAGCTCGATAGCATCATTATAGTCGAATACAATAGCAATTAAATTTTATAGCCCTGAGGAAAGTAAGTGGCTGAGGTTAAAATTTGTTTGAGTGATTTGACACAATTTTAGATTTCAAATTCGCACATTGGAAAATCGAGCCAGTTAACCAATTATTTAGGCTGCTTTCATTGATTTTTTTATGAAATTGTTCAAATGAATGTCTGAAACTAAAATAAATTTCTTGGCGACAAACTAAACGTCCAACATACTTAAGATTATCAGTATCGTTTTTTTAGAAAGAGATATTAAGACGACTAATTATCTCGCCAATTTTCAACAATTAACACGCGTCGAACTTATCTAGGTATAGTTGGTTAAATTTGTTTAATATAAAAATAAATGATATTTATTAAGCACAGGTGTACACAACAACCATTTAAACACAAGTTAATTTTTTTGAAATTGTATGTATATTATAAGTGTATTATTAAATGATAAATTCACAAATTAGAATTTAATTGATAATTTGTTATTGTGAACTTCATATCTCCATTCTTGACTTTCATTAATTCTTAGACCCCAAAAAATACATTTTTAAATATGTGCAATTTGCTTGATTTATATTTATTTTATCTAAGAATACCCCTACTGTTTAGCACAAGGAAATACATATCAATAGAAAGACATACAGTTCAGATTTGTCTGCAGAATGACATTTATGTTCATTGTCAAAGACAGATTTGACTTTCTTCTGATAAAAATAATTAAAATACAAATTATTGTTTTTAGAAGAACTGTCTCGGCCCAACATTTCTGATGTTTACACGGAACACTTAATTAACGCTGTTGTAGACTATGAAGGAGCTCCCAGCGATGTCACTTCAGAAAGCAGACTTGGATACGTTACACCACCGCCAAAGGTAAGCTTTTTTACAATAAAAGTCACTCACTCACTCATCCGGCTTCATCATGTTTGGCGCTAGCCGCTCTTGCTGCTCGATGATATGTCATTCGCTATTGAGGTCTGTCTGTTGTTGAATTAGTATCGATTATGCAAAAGTTGTTAGCAGAGACTTTAGAGACCAAAGTGGGTTGCCATTCTTTTCTTCAGTTTCGCAATACAGATACCAAAATCGCTGACTTGCCCTCTGATTGTCTGTAGCCACCACTGACCATGGTTTGGCTCTTCCTCCAGCTACAGATACTTGTGTCCAACATTAGGGCTAGGCTTAATGAAAGGCAACCATACACGCCTTGTCATGCTACTTCATCGAGAATATGAGAATTTTGGGTGACCCAACAGCACCACATGATGGCTCCTCTCTCCCTCAGAAAGCATTGCTTTTGGTCTGGGACTGCTTATTCAGTTTATTCGCATCTAACCATCATATCTGATGGCCCTTCTTCTATCCGTCACCTGAGGACCCAATTCTGTCCTGTTACAGCTCTGGCTCCCAAGGCTTAATGATAACCCCAGGTAGGGGTTAGAAAATTTGTTGTGTTGGGTTTTTGTGTTATCAATCTCAACTTTGTAGGATTTGTTTTAGCTTGAAAACTTTAATATTGTTTTCTTAGTGACACTAAGAAACACCAAATGTTGAGGTTTACTTGACAAGTTATTTTTCATCATAGCCAGGTGTTGGATACTTTTTCAGATTTCGGCCCTTTAACGCCAATAGCTTTCTAAAGCGGTGTAACAACAGCTGTACATGCTGTGCAATGCAACGGGTTAACGCAACAAAAAACCTACTATATTCTGAATTATTTTTTCACAACTGCATTGTAACTGGAAACCATCTGAAGCTAACATCAAAGAATAGCCCTTTCCATGAAATCCTGTCCACCTCGCTTCAGTTTTTTTAGTTTTTAAATTTCTGTTACACTTTTAGAATTGAATTTCAAGGTAAAACCACAAGGAGTCTCAATCCGATGAAAATTAGGATAAAATACAATATCCAAACAGCTTTGCTTGTGTTTTTAATATTGTTTCAACATTAATTAAGATTTTATTACAGTTTTTCTTTATGTTTGTTAATTTGAATTAATTTATTAAACTTTCATTTAGGTGGAATATTGCTATAAACTTTCAGAAATACTTTAATAAAAAATTACAATTATAAATAAGTTATTTAGTACCTAATTCGTTATGGAAATATTTTCCGTTTTAATTTTAATTTTTATGAAAAGGAAGAATTTAATAAATATGCATATCCAGGAATACAAAGTAGAGGTAATTGGCAGAGAAATACCAAAAAATATTGAATCATTTATTCGATTTATATTTACATATTATGTATGTACAATTTAAATTTATTTTAGTAAATAGCCATCTATCTATCTATCTATCTATCAAGTATGGAGTTTTTTTAAATATATTTTTTTGATACAATGTACCAATGATACAAATTATTGGTATTTATTTATCTCTCAATCAATATTTGAATCTAATGAATGTGGCTGGATATGACACTTTGTATTAAGAAAATTGCATTCGATAGACAAAAAGTTACCTGTTATAAATTAACTTTAAAACATTTACATAAATTATCAAATTCATTTATAATCTACCTACGTAGCTGATGCAGGACGTACATCACCGTCTAATACCGTTAACCTTAAATGTAATTCACAATTAGTGTATTCGCGTCCCTACGATTTAGTATTTTTGTATAAAAACATTTAGATACATTTTGGAAGGTTTTTGGAGAATGAATTACTGATTTCTCTTTGATCAAAAGATTAACAACAATTTCTGTTTTCCCTATTGTTTCTGCATTGAAATTTATAAAAAACTTTTAGTTATATCTATTTTTTCCCCTAATTTCAGTGTCTTTCTTGTTTTATTATTATAGAAGTTTGTAGTCATCTTTCTAGCTTACCGTATACGTGTTTGTAATCAATTTAACGTATCAAGTTATTCTAGTACAAAAACGTTGACTAATTAATTAAAATTTTACACATTTTAAGAACCACCAGAATTACACATTCTGCATTTTATAGTTGATTTTCTTAATGAAATGACTAAAAGACCTTTGCATTAAAAAAAATTAATGGAAATGTTAATGACATTAATTATCGGTAAATTAAAAAGTATTGAAAAAGAAGCCTTATAAATTGAAATAGGGCTGAACTATCATGGCTTTTTTAGTATATATATCAATTTAGATCTTACCGTAAATTATAGGCCAATGAATGTGAATAATATGATTTTTAAGAAATAGGAATTCACCATTAGAAGCGACTATAAGTGTCTTACACTGTAAACGCAAGACATGTGTAAAACAAATTTAAAACGCTTTTTTTGTTTTGACCTCTATAGGCTGTACATATGTACATATCTATCTTGTTCTCTGCCTTGAGACAGGTCCATGTTTATGGATTCCACTTTCTCCACTGTGCCAATTCCTTAAGATCTGAAAATATTGCACTCTTACAAGATCCATTAACATGTGTTTTCCTTGGTTTGTATTGGCTTCTTTTTTCCTAGAAATCTGCCGCCCTTCAAAGATTGTTTTCAGTAGGATATCTCTTCTCAATATGTGACCTACACAATTTCTTACGCTTGTCAGTTGTATTCAGTAAGTTCCTTTTTTCATTGATATCCGGTAAGAGTTCATTTGTCTTCACGTCTTGCCATGTGATTCAAATGCTTCGATTTCTTTTATGACTTTCATGTAGTGTCTACGTTTCAGCACCATATAGAAGTATGCTCCAGGTTAGTGTCTTCACTATTTTCTTCTTTGTTTCTACTTTCAAACTCTTTGTTAGAAGTTCACTTCTTTTTGTAAGTGCTGTCTTTGCCATTGCTGGTTAGAATTTCTTCTTGA
The DNA here is from genome assembly GCA_034780595.1 of Parotoplana pacifica. Taxonomy (NCBI): domain Eukaryota; kingdom Metazoa; phylum Platyhelminthes; order Proseriata; family Otoplanidae; genus Parotoplana; species Parotoplana pacifica. The sequence continues at coordinate 25,392 of JAUYWI010071309.1, read as the reverse complement.
CATAATAAACTGTTAAATCATTGAAACGCGAAACCTTGATTACATGTCTTCGATTTTGTTTTAATTTTTACATTTTTGGAATTGGCAAAGCGATTTGATTCTGAAAACTTCTGAAAAATCTACTAAATAATCTAGTAATATTGGCAATAAGAATTGATTATTGACAAGGATAGATAATGTATACTTAAGTAATTATTGTCATTAATATTTCTATTTTATATTATTAAGTTTTTAAAGATTTGTACTAATATTTTTTGTGAAATTAACCAAATATAGATAGTTAAATAAAATCGTTGCTTAACTAAAAAGCCTAGACAATCAAAATAAAAATATATAATGGCATTGTAATGTAAGAAACTCCATGACCCTCATTGCATTGATTTAATCGTTGTCGGTACCTATCAAAATTTAAATTGAGAGATAAATTTAAAATAATATTTTAACATTTATCTGGAGTAGGATATCCTGGATCAACACACAAGCAAACAAGGTTTTTAAATCAATATCTAACAAAATCAGGTTTAATTGACAATAACGATTTAATCAGCCATTAAAAATGCTTAAATTGAATCTAACATTAGCAGGTTGAACAGTAGAACCTAATCAGGGAAAATGTCTATGTTGCCACTTGTCTATTTACTGTAAAACAAAAGATCTATGTATCATGGACAAATATCATATTTCTGACATGTTATCAGTATCACAATGACAAGTTGAAATCTCTCTATTATTAATATGAAAAATAAACATTAATTGACTAGAGCAATAAAGTAGTAATATAGGTATCTACCTATAGTTAATCATAATTGAATTTTATTCACCTGACAAAATGTTAAATTTCTACTATAAGAAAAAAATGTTCATATGTATTTAGATAGTTCTGTGTATAGTTTTAAATCTTAAATAGAGAGTGTGTAAAAAACATAATGGAAAACATTAAATGTATTTACAATGTTAGTTATAGAATTTTTTTAATAATAAAATGGCTGGCTATTGTACATAAAAATGAAGGAGGCATCCATTTTTAAGTGAAACAGTTAAAATGTCCAACCGCGTAGCATATTTAGATATGGTTATAATGCTAACTGAAAACCCCTGATTTGTTTAAGTGTTTATTTCTAATTGGGTAAATATTAGGGAAATTTAATTTTAAATAATGCTAATAATAAACAAATGCAAAAAAAAAAGATTTAAAATTGTATGATTTTTGGAAATTCATACTTACATATTATGTACATCATTTTCTAATTTGCTTTCAATAAGCAAGAATTTCCTTGTCGATATGGTGCATTGTACTGTTCAAACTTTTCTGATCAGCATAATGAGCTATTGATTACAAACATGATAACATAAACCGTTGCGTTGTACGACACTATATTATTTTTAATGAAGAATTCCGTTTAATTATAAACTTTATATGCAGCAATGCACTTGATTTGAAATTATAAGTTATCAAACAAAACATAACTTTATAGTGAACTTTACATTTAAAAATATGATGAGATATTACAAGTATTTTGAAGAAAATACTGTCAGTATGTAACTTCTAAGTTATTTAAAGTACTTATTAACGGTTGAACCAACTTAAGAACAGCCTACATCTAATAGGAAAACCTATAAAACCAACAAACTGGTTTTATTGTACAGAGTTCCAATTGATGATGTCGAGGTAGGAAATTTGTTGTGTCGGGTTTTTGTATTATCAATCTCAACTTTGTGGGATTTAATTATATTAAGTTAATTTGGCATCCTTAGGTTTAGTAAACAATGTAAGTGCTTATCTAAAGTATAATCCCAATTTATCACTGTCAAAAATTCCTATTAATTATGAGATATGATTTAGGGTGCATATTGGTTTTCACTTATCTTTCAAGTATTTTCATTTCAAACTATTAAAGAATTTTTGTTTGTATAAAACATTATTCAGAATCATAAAATGTCAATATTGTTTCTAACCGACGCGGTTTCTTCCTCGTGTCAAATGCGTATAATATGGGGTATGCAAAAATTTATAAATAGTAAAATGTCGTAAATAAAATTTGTTTTGAAATAGTCATACATTAGATTCAAAAATCGCACATAAAAAACATGAATTGAATTTGTCAAATTGAAATAGTCCGTATTCTAAAAATTTGTAATTGAAAAAAATCGATTCTATTGAAATCGCCATAATTAAATAATTGTATAGTTCTAATTAAATTGTTCTATATGACTAAGTAATCAATAAGAATTATTCATAACTATAACTATTCATGACTTTTTCCGAACTATAAATTCATCACTACTAATTTAATGATACAACTTTTTCAATACGTAGTTTTTCAAATTACAACTCTTTTACTTTTTCAATTTTTGCTATTCACCCTAAATATGGCAAGCTTGTTTGAATTTAGCTTCTTTTATTCCTGACCTATTGAGGGTCGTCGTTCATGCTATAAGCATACTTCTTTGGCTTTGTTCAGAAATTGATGATAGTCGTATAACAATACCTACTTGCTCTGCAGCTCACATTCGGAGGTAATTGAATTTTTGCGTTTGCCGAAGAAGAAGCTCCTTGACCTGTGTGTCAATTTGATAAAGTATCCAAGTAGTTAGACCAGATATGATTGTAGCTTTTGAAGATTTTCTGGAGGTATTCTCTTTGAGATTCTGAAAATAATTAGAGCATATCGAATCCTTGAATGCACAGAAATGGTTTAAAAAACACTATAAATAAAGCTTAGTATTTTTAAATATGCTGGATTTCATTAAAATAATTTATTCGTATACTTTAAATAAGTAAATATTATATCATTCTAAGGAAGTTTAGCATCGATTTAAAGAGCTCTTGGGACTAAAAATACTCTGTAAACTGTCAAACATTTTATGTTTTATTCTTAAACCTATAAACTCGCCATCAAATATTCGTGATACATGACATTAATTTTGTATAGAATTTTGTCCAAAGTGGTTTTCAAACTCAATTTTAGAATTAATGAAGTGCAACACAAAGCCAATAATTATGTGGTAAAGAATTAATCTGAACATATATACTACGGAGATTTAATTATTATTTATTATTGAGATCAAAAGTTAATGGTTTTTATTTCATTAGTTCGTCATTTATTAATAGATGCACGAAAATTATTGGCACGAAAAAATTATATACGTATGTTTATTCACATTATTACAGTTACAAATGTTTCCACAATTTGATCATTTTTTTCAGTTTCTTAATTGAAAGTTTAATCGATTTTTTGAGAAGCACTGCACTGTTATTAACAAATAAAAACAAATAAGGATTCATAGTGAGAAATCGTAAAATTTAATAGTCGTACATAAAAAAATCATAACAAAGAAGTCGTTGATTAAAAAACTGTACTCAAACAGTCGTATATTAAAAAGTTGTAGGGATATTAAACAGGCGTATTTTGAAAAAAAAACTGGAAAAATTATAGTAATATTAAAATATTGCTAAGAGAATTAGTATAGACCGATTCATCTTATTTTTTTGTGACATTAAATAGAATAATTATAGTTTGGCAGCGCATTTTGTAATATGAAATTCAATGAACTATATCTAAGTAGATGATTCATATATGTATATACAATGTAAATATAACAGTATTATGTTTTCTTAAAATAAAATAAAATATTGTTAGAATCTGAAAAAAAAATTAATTTATGTTTTATTAAAGGTTTGGTAAACTAATTTATTATATGGAAATATTTAAAATACGACTTTTCTGTACGACTAATTAGTATATACTTTTTATTTCAATTGTTATATTACGATTTTTTCAGTACAACTTTTTAATGTACAACGTTTTGAGTACGGCATTTTAGGTACGACTAAATTACAAATATTTGTTTAATATTTACGACTTTTTGCTGTACAATCTTTTAATGGATTAACCGTTTATTAGCAAATCTGAAGAATACAGAGCTCACATCATAAATAATACCTCTTTTATTTTATGTAAAGTGCATTGATCAATGCACTTTTTATACTTATAAGGTTTGAATGTTGTACAAACAAAATTATTAGACTGTCATTTATATGTGGAAAAATCACTCTATTTCAACTGTAATATGGAGTAAGTGTATATGGACAAAGATACGTATGAAAAATAGTTGTATTTTCAGTGTGCAATTACAAATAACAGTAGTCATTTTAGGAATACTTTTATCTGTAAGGGCCCATTTAATGAGATTCAACCGTCCAGTTTACTTGTATTCTGCACTGCCAAATTTTCGACCAGATCTGGTTTTGGAAATAATGTATGTTGAGGTCAAACTAAAAATAAATCTGATACCTCTGATTGTAAACAGCAATTACGATCATTGGTGATGATTTTTTATACTTAACTCACGAAATTTTACAGCAATTTCTTCATTGAACATAAATGATTATTTGATTCTGGAATAACAAGGCATCAAGAAAGAATAATCTTTTGATAATCATCTTACATAATTGTTTTTTTCATTAAAAATAGGTACTTAACTATATAAAATCCATTAGAGAAAAGTAACCCAATAAAAAATCACACTATTATGTTCATTTTCCTTTCATGTTCTGACTAATATTTAGTAGTTAGGATGCGTGTTTGTTTCTTGTAGACCATACGCAGTATTGGTGATGACGACTCCGGTTGCTATGATCATTCATCACGTGACAGCTGGAGGTTAGGCAGCGTGGACACTTCAAAAGGACGAATTACTCTTGGTAAGATAATAAATTACTTAGATTTTACAACATTTATGCGAGCTACAAATCTCATATGGTTAAAATTAACTTAGGTACTATATACATCGAACATTTAGATTTTTAAAGTAAATAAAATTATATTAACACTTGGAATTTAACGAGTAGCGATGTAATTACACAAGTAAGGTATTGATAGTAAAACTGTTTTTAAATTTTTAATAAAATAAAATTTACAAGAGATTTTCTACCTTATCAAAACTTACGCTTGTTAAAAACAATAAAATATTCGTTTCTGGGCGGTTGCTAGTGTGTATAAACAAAACTAAAACGGATTTCTGTTATGCCAAGTGTATGTAGGTAGGTAAAAAGAAAATTAGAGGTGTATTTTTGATAGATAAAGACTTCTTTGTGTCTGTCAGACGGAATGTTTCTTTATAATAAGATTTTAATAGATCCTATTCATAAAATATTAAATTATATACTTAGATCTAATTTAGAGCATTTACAGACATTGAAATCAAGTATTTTTTTTAGACAAGGCAGGTATATACTCCATAGACAAAAGTCCTATTGGTCTTAAATTTTCTTTTTGAAAGTCGGAGTTTCATAATATTTTTTTACAAAGTATAACTTTATAATGTGTTCAGTCCCTGGTAGAACGTTGTACAACTACGAAAGACTATGAGTAAAAGTTATAAAATTATATAACAACCTCATTTAAAAAAATAAATATGATCTATAAAATAATTTTTAATAAAAAAAAACAAAAATGAATGTTAAGCACGTACATCATTATTTAATTAAAGAAATTATTTGAACTTTTTCAAATATCCACCTACTAGGTTTGTGGGATTTTTGTTGAAAGATCACTCCAACATTTTAGTACTGGCATCGGTTTTTAGATAAATACTTATTACCAATGTATATAGTGTATGGTATGGATGGTACCTATACCTAATTATCGTAAAATACGGTTTTAATCAAGTACTTTATTAAATAATGAATGATATGAATTATTTATACAAATGGGTTTTGTAGAAAACGGATAGCAATGCAATGGTAAAAACTACTTCCCAATGTATGAGATAAACTTCTAAGTAACTGTAAAGCTATAATAATACATACATTTTGAAGACGATATTAAATAAAAAAGTTGGCGCTTTGAGTTTTTTCTTATAGAAAGCTGATATCTTTCAAATATTCTTACAAAAATTCAAATTGAAATTAGAAAAAAAAGATATAGATTCATTTTATTGATTACTTATTAACATAATTTATTATAATTATAAAAGGGTATTTGTCAATCTCTGAAATCCATCTAAAATTCCATACAAATCCTTACAAAATTTAAAAAAAAATATAGAACCAGTTTATGATTATTTATTAACAATTTATTATAATTTTTATAAGGGTTTTCTTAAAAACCACTAAAATAAACAAAAATTTCAGAATGCATTCATGTGTCTAACTATTAGAGGTAAAAACATTTAAACTATTTTGATCTAATGCCATAAAGGACTAAGGGACAATTTTATCGCCTCTCTACATTTAACAAAGTACTAGCTCCGTAGGCATAAGCTGTCACTCTTTACTGCGACAATATTAAAAGAACTTAAAGAACATTTCTTAACTAATACATAAGGCAAAATAGACGGTGGTACCTATCTATTATACATTAATCCCCAAAAATAAAACCCTATTTGTCAAAATATTTTAATTAGTTTTATGAAAATTAATTATTATGTTAGTAACTAATGACGACAGCATAAAAGTGTAAAATAAAACTTTGATTAAATTTCACTTTTTTTGTATTTTATTCTAAAATCATTTAGACAAACATGTATTTTACGACGCCTGCATATTCCGGAAATTCCATATTTTGGAAAAATTTAAAACATAGAAATTGGAACCTGTTGTTGCAAATTAGTATCCATCGACATCAAAAGGCCATTTTTAATATTGGAAATGTTGGCCATTAATTATATGTATTTCAGACAGATCCATTGGGTTTGGAAATTTTGTCCATCGTGTTTTGTTACAGATAAATAACAAATATATTACATCATTAAGCTACACTATCTACATTCATTTTCACGACAAGATTAACTATAGAATATGCTGTTGTAGAATATGCGTAGTTACGTAGGTGCCTTTACGATTTGCCAACACTGGGAAATTGATTAAAATTCTTTCATTGTACGAATATTGAATTTCAGATTACCATATATAAATTGTGCCCACTAAAATTATACATAATACAAATTTGAAAGCTTGATAATAATCTTTTGTAAAAGTCTTCTTAATTTCCCAATTGGAAAGAATTTTCATTTTATATTTTTTAATTCTGTAGTTAGTAACACCATATGAGTTAAACAACAACAAACATATGTTATTACAATCAACACAAAACGGAGGCAAATTTAATATAAAAATAAAATAGTCCTACATACATCATTTAATGTTAGACAATTTTAGGTTGTTGCTATACAAGTTAATTGTGATTCATGTAAATTTTATACTGCAATATTATTATACCTAAATTCCAATTAAGATAGGATAGATGAAATTATTCACGTTATTAGTTTTTGAATCAAGTTCATATTACAATCTTAAATACTTTTTTTAATATTAATTATGCAGCCTATATTTCTTCACAGTAGTGATTATTTAAATATTAAAATCAAATAACGGCACAAACTCTGCTTTTCAGGAAATTCAGAGATAAATGTAATATTCCATTTATTCTTTTTAGAGGAAATAAAAACTAGAGATAAATTCTCATTGTCCGTTCTTTTTTGCATTGGCACTAAGCATTTTGGTTTGGTAAACAGTTTGACTTTTCAGATGATAGATGTAGATTAAAAAATACAGTCTAGGAATAATAACTTTATTTAACTGGTGGGGTTCAAAATATTTTTAAGTTCTAGGAAAATTGATAATAATATTTAGATAACTTATAAAAGTTAGATAAATAAATAGCTTAGTCTACGAGTTGGTAAGATGTATATTCTGAAACTTTTAGTTTATTTATTGAAAAACTATATAATGTATACATTTTCAAGTTTTATAAAAAGAATAGGGAGGAGCATCATGGTATAGAAAGAAAGAAAATGGTCGAAATTGCTGTCGTCCTTTTGCCATCGTGGCGGAACTGGTATGCCTGTAACATCCGCCTCGGGTCTTCAAGAGAACAATGGAGTAGCTGATTCTATAATGCTGCTAGAGCAGGTTTGAGTTAACAGCTGATCTTTCCTTCATTACCGTCAATAGCGGCGGGCGCGCATGTACGGTTGTTGGAAGGTGCAATGTCGGGCCAAATCGAGTAGTATAATCCTGGCAGACAGGTATAGGAGAGAGGGACTTATCAAAAATGTTGGGAGAAATAAACTTGTCGTTCTGAAGGCTACTCAATTTTCGAAGTGTTTTTAACCAAATGTATACTTTTACTAGATAAATGATAGTGTTGATCTCCTTGTATTTGTGTTCGGTGAGTACGCATGTATGCAAGCAGTAAACCACAACTGCTTTCAATAGAAATACTATGGAACAATAGATATAAAGAGTTAACTTAATTTAAACTTGGCTACTGCATTATGGTTTACCTAACACGTGTATGTATGTACAAAATATATTATCTACACCAATCACTAAATTAATTCATCGATTGTACATGTAGGTAGGTACCACCACCTATATAGGTACACAATTGAGTTGTTGAAACTGAAACGAAAAATAACAATAGGAAACTTCTACATAGGTAAAATAAATGCATTTTGGTGATGATGTTTTCTTGTCTGCTTTTGTATTTGCATTTATGATAGAGTTAGCACAATGATGCGTCTAAAATGTAAACTCCATAAAGTACCTATGTAGTATCCTCAAAAAAGCGATCAGATTATTGACTTAAATTAGGAATGAAATCTACAATACCCGCTGTAACTCTATATGTCTCACTAATAACAAAGAAAGAAGTTTAAATTCATTAAATTTGCCATAATCCGTTTTTAATTCTCATTATAGTTAAAACTGATTTTAAACAAGATATTTTAGATAATTTTAAAATATATGACAGGTTTTAGATTAGATTAGAAACCATACCTTAGATAAATTAATCCTATTTTCTATTGATCAATCTACGGGTTTGGAACATAATATGCGTAATATGGTACTATTTCTCCACGTTTCTTTGTTATCTATTCTTCAACCTAACTATCACATTATTATATAATAGATTAGGTAATATTCCGCAACAGTAAATTTCAGAGAAGAAATCATTTAACTTATACGTACAACATATACAAGATATTTCTGCCTATGTATTATGTAGTTAGAAACATTGTTAATTTTTTTCATCTTATGATTGACATATTGTCAGAGAATTTGTTATACAAAAGCCTTCTTGTGGGTATTTTACGATCTATATTATTACAGTCAACAGTCAATAGAAAATGGGAAATACTACATTCAACTAGGAATTTCAAATCAAAACTATACTTAATTTTGTGCAGATTATATTGAATTTAATTAATTTGAAGCTGGCTATCTTCAATAAAAGAAGGGCTACTTTAAAGGAAACAAACGAGCTGTGTTCGATTCAGGAAACAAAAGAACAGTTTCAGCTTAGTGGCGTCACTCTGAAATGTTCTTCAGGTCTTGTCAGGTACGGTTAAAATTGTCTGGAAATCTAGGAAGCATTAAAACACAAAACTTTACTATTAGGCTGTTTGTTAAACGCAAAAATTGTTCCAATTGTTGAAGTTATAGTCCATTCATATTTACAAATTAACTTAGTAGAAAGAGAAACATTGTTAATTAATATGAATACATCATTTAATTAATTGGTTAAGTACTTTATAAATAGGTAGGTATGTATATGTATAACAATTTGGAAACATTTTTAAAGGTGCATAAGTATTTAATTAAATTATTTTAAACTTAAAGACTAATTTTCCAGATATTTGAATCACCTGGTATGATTGATTTCATTCAGAAAATTATACCACTTATTAGATAATGTCTATTTAGGTTATCGGGTTTATGTAAAATGACTAGGAATTTTCTCTTGAAGTTACTTATTATAGCTACCAACATAATAAATCTTTGAGATTTGCATAAAGAATTTTCCCTTTAACATGGGAACAGCGAACAGCTTTGATTTAGCCCAATTAAGTATTCTTCCTTTTTCTTTTAACAGTCCAAACATAAAAAACATCGTCATTTACCGTAGTGTTACTGCTCACATAAATAACGATCATTTACTTAGAGGAATACACAAAGTATGCTGGAAAAGTTTTTTTTAAAGTAAAAGTATTTGTGTCTGACCCACTTAAGCTAATGTAACAGCCCTAAGAAGAAATATAGTTGTACCAAAATCTACATATAAAAAACATTCTTGAATAAAATACTAAATGAAACAACGAGTATCTATTTAGTCGTTAGGCTTTTAGTAAATCATAAACAATAAAAAGTTTTGGCTCTCAGGTTACACCTGATTTTTTTTCTTTAGTGTTTATTGTAAATTATAACTTGTTATTAATTATTCTAGACCATTCTAAGAAATATCAAACCCCTTCCTTATTGGCCTCGCTTCGATCCCGTACAAGCTCAAGTCTGGCACGCATTGGTAGCAATCACCAGACCAGTCTCACGCCATGTACAATTACCTACATTGATCCCCAGCATCGCAATTCAGCAGCTCCAGCCAAAAGTCCTGTGTCATGCTCCAGTGGTGGCAGTAGTAGTACGGGCATGAATGCCAAACCTTTTCTCACTCCGCAAATGCACCGCAAAGCTTTGCAGCAGGATGCATCTGCTGGTAGTGGTGGTGATGGTGGTTCAAACACTCACAAAGACAATTACAATTCAACACGAACTCCCACTGCTATTCAAAAGCGTACTGCTACCTTACCACGTGAAATATGTCAGGTGCACGATCAGACCTCCTCCATTCCAGGTCATCATGCAGCAACTATTTCACGGAGTGGCTCCAAAGTGCGCTGTAGAGCAATTGATTTTCTATCAGACCCCGACGCCGATATCTACACAACGCTTATTCACCAAAAGTGTCCTACTTCCCTAACACCGGCGTTAGACTCTAAACCACCTTTAACTTTAATAACGTCGAAGTGTTGTCTCGATTCAGCCACTTCAGGGGTTCGTTGCACCTCTCAGGGTGGGATCATACGCTGTTCATCTGCAGGTCAGCCTGGTCAAAGTCAGAAAGTTGATGCCGTTCCGGTGGGTCGGTTGCTGTCACTTGATCACAGGAGTGGGGAGACTGGTGCTTATACAATTGTTCCTGCTGATTCAACTACTTTTGTCTAGTTTCTAATCAATTAATAATTGTAACAGTTTATGATACAGTCGGAGAAGATATAAAATATTTAAGAATGGAATATTTTTTCAAATTTTCGAAATAAACGTCTGTGATAAAAGTAATTATATTATGACGGAAATTGAAATGTAGTTTTTGGCTAGGTCTACCTATTCAAGCACTACTATTGTATAGCTATACAGAAAAATATTGTTCCTTGACAACAAGTTGACAGGTAAATAATTAAGTTGTTATTGCAACTTTTAATTAAAAAAAAAGAATACACAGGATTGTGTGATTATATTTTTGCTGAATCAAAGTCTAAAATTATTTTTTTTAAAGAATGATACTAAAAAAACGTTTAAAATTAAAAAGGTCTATATTTTTTATTTAATTTGTAAGTAAGTCTAGAATATCTATTTTGGCTGACTCAAAATTACCCAAATCTTGGCATTTTTTACTCCTAACTTTAAACCTTTTATTTGGTGAATTACACAAGATAGGGATAACAATCACATAAATCCTTAATATACAGCCTAAGACAAAATAAAGTACCCGCTAAACGAACTCTAGAACTTTGTGATGCCAATGGAGGTTTTACAAAGTACTGATTGAACCTTTATGTATATCTATCTTTATCATGAAGATTTATTCATAAGAGCAATGGTTTCTGTTTTAATCATTCATATGTACATTTACTCAAAATAAACAAATTAATAAATTCGGATAAAATGATCAGGTGCTTTATTTTGTCTTTGACTGTATGTACATACATATTAATAGTATGTTGAGTATATTAATAGGTACCTATTCTATTGATTTTTTTTACACCAGAATGTATATATACATACATACATACATACATTGGAATAGTAAAAGCGGTAAATGTTTACCTCCAACAAATGGTGCCATTTGCTTATTTTAATGCAAAGTACCTAATTGAGCAACTCTTTAAATTATAATTATGTTGCACAATTCATTTTTGATCAAAGTGGGAATTCTTTTGATCTATATAAAATCCCAAAGTGAATATAAAAAAAACTGTAATAAATCTGTGACCAACCACGAGACAATGGCGCAATATTTCTTAATAATTTAACGCTATAAATGACAGTAAACCCCATTCAGAATAATAAAAGAAATAGTTAAAAATTGCTCATTTAATAAATAATAAACCGCCATGAAATAGTTTTTTTCCAAAAAAATGGAGATTTCTAGTGAGTGTTGCTCTATGCCCATCAAGATTTTAAAATAAAAGTTTTGCTATCCACAGAAATTGACTTACTACATTATAACTATTTCTGAGTCTAACAATAGGACAAAAGATATTTTTACATGTACATAGTATATCTTTAAAATCCATTAAAATAATAGAAATACTTCAGTAAAATCAAAACAAGTTACTAGGCGGGCAGACCATTTAGCGTTATCAATTTTGAAGGTTTATCTTTTATTGATTTAGAAAAACCTGAATATATTGATCCAGCCGATGCCATTTGGCTATGGTTGGGCGCTTAAGGACCAAAACCCATAATGGGAAGAACATAGAATGTTATTCATAATCAACATATCTTTGGTCATCGCATAAGTCATAGTGTTGACTGCATCAATAATATTATTTTATCCACCAGAACCTTATCTGGCGCAAAAGGTTTTGGGGATACTTTAGATCTTTTAAAATGCATGCTAATAATAATTCTCAAAGTAAGTTTAGAAGTCTACATTATGCCGAGTGTTTTACAAATTATTCTGATATTAATGGAGAGTTGTATGATTGCGATCTGCATATACATACATATATAGCATAATCTAATAGGTATAAAATTGTCGATAAAAAGCAATTTAAATATTTATAGCTATTTATTAAATATAAAAGAAATGATAAAAATGGATTTAATTTGAATTGGCGACTTGAATTCCAAAAGGAAATATTGTAAACAGAAGTAATTTTATATAAATTGAAAATATTCATGTAATACGAGTATAATAAACATAAATTCATTTCTAAATACCGAGGTACATTCTCAATGTAGCAAATTTTGGCAACCATAAACAAAAGTATTAGACATTCCATATTGTTATTTGTTAATTACCGTCTCCTTCTACATATGTTTTTAAAATTATGATATAATTGTATAATATATTATTGTTTACATGGCATGTACGAGGGTGATCAAAAAGTTTTGAAACCTAACAATATACATATGTATATCAAAATAGAAATATGCAGAATTATGTATAAGTGCATACACATGTTCCATTTCTGAAAGCATTCAACATACGCCGAACTAGGTATTATCCTCAACTGTGAATGCACTACCCGAGCTAGGTATTGGATACGAGAGTGGGAGAGAGAGAGAGAGAGGTCATTCAGAGATCTTAGGTTTGATCTTCGGGAAAAGCCAAAAGTCTGAAGGAGCAAGGTCTGATGAGTAGGGTGGATGGGTAAGCAACTGAACTCTTCTCTGTTCCAAATAGCTGGTTGGTTGTTTGAACTGCTTTGTGGGAGGAGGTATTATCATGATGCAAAAGAATTCTGGATCGCTCATCCAGAACGTGAGCCAAAATTGTTTCACTGTAGTACCTTCTAGCATAATGTTGGGTGAAACAATACCTTGTATTGAAGAAAATGGTAAACATTCGCATTCTGCTGCGGAAACAGGAATTGAGAACCTGAGGCTTAGGCTAATCCTCGGTCAGCCAGACTATATTCTAAGCTTTGTCCTTCACGGTGAAGAAAGAAATCAACCAGACTAATCACCTAGACTAATTTTGTGGCGAGGAGTAACAAATTATTGTAATTTTTTTGTACTGTGCAAGTGTGCAAGGGACGCCAATATTGCATAGCAACAATTTTTTTTACAAATTTATCCCATATAACAATCGTTTTATGGGTATTTCACCATATGAAACCTTCGTTACCATAAACTTTTCTGTAATCAACTTTCCACTTAGAAACTGTTACTAGACACGCCAATATTGTATATAGTAACAATGATTTTATTATAAATACATCCCATATAACAATACTTTCATGGGTATTTAACAACTGTTGTTAAGGACAACAAAATGACATAGCAACAATCAATTATTTTTATAATTACTATTTTTAAAGGTATTTGATTATATTTCAACCTTAGAGGTATCATCACTTTTGCAAAGCAACCACAAATGTTTCTGAATTCACTACAAATTAAAAACCCAAAAACAAAATCAAAGGTGTGTTAGCTCAAACCCTAGAATAAGTGAAATCAGTTTGGGATAGCTCTCGCTATATGAATGTCATTGTGTTTTTAGATAAATGATATTTCAAAATATTAAAGCTAACAGAGTCACCAAACACCTGAAAACATCTGAAATACCATAAATTCAAATTCATGAGTACTTAAGAAGCAAAATTAAGGACATTGGATATCTACAAGTAATTTAGTTCTAATAGTTTGAAATCAAATTTCTCTAAAAACACAATATGGTGAAAGCTAACACCTAAAATGATTTAACTTGTTTTAGGGTTTGAGCTAGCACACTTTTTTAAAGTTGGTCTTAAATAGAGAAAATGTCTGATCACAAAATTTTATTTTGACCTATTTATTGCTTAATTCAAATTCAAATTTAAAAAATTAATCTCATTGATTAAAATGTTATTTTAAAATCAGTCAGAATAGATGTTTTAATTAAATAAATGATCAGTAATAACAAAATTACTTTTTGATTAAAACATTAGTCCATCACTGATTTTTAACCTATAACTTGTATGCCATATGTAACTAGATAAACTTTATGATATGTAAATAATCGTATACATTGAATGACTGATAATATAAATATGTATACCTATAAATCTAAATATAGCTCAATTGTATATTTATTTCACATTTTAGATACAAAACAATGGCTATAATAAAATCTATTAGACGAAAAACAATACATTTTAGAAATTTCATATGCATCTACCCATCTAAAATTTGTACGTACGTGGTAAGTTGGTAGTTAGGGTAGATAAGAACAAGTGTACCTGCAAATTCAATATCAACCCATTTAAGGTTGCATATTTTACAGCTACCTGTTTTTTATATAAAAAACAATAGATTATGAGTACATCTTCATTGTTTAGGATACGTAATTTTATTGTTTAAATTGTTTAATATTTATAATAGGAAAAGCATTAGGGCAAATATTTATTAACTGTTTGTTAAATCGTGGGTAACTGCTGAAAGAATTCTCTGATGAATTTTGGAATTGAAGTTTCTTACTTATACTGCATTTAATTATTTATGTAAAAATAAATGACCAATTTTTGCCACTTGGTTTAACAATAAGTTACAGTCCTAATACATATTTTTATGTATAATCCCATTCAGACGTGTTAAAGACTGTGCCAAAAAATCAATTAAGATTTTCTGACAATCAGTCATTTTATTTGTAATACCTATTGTACATATCTTTATATTATATTTGTGAGCATATTAGTGAAGATAGTTAACTAATTCTTCACAGTAGCACAGAATAAGACTATTTGTACATTTATTAATTGTTTTCAAAAATATATTTTTTATAATATAGAAAGAGAACATAATTTGTAAACAATAGATTGTATATTATTTTGTTGACTACCTTTTGGAAATACACTAAAATTGTTTCATTTTCGGTTTAGTTTTTAATTTTAACTGCAATGTTTCTTTTATATAAAATGTTAATAAATTATTTTAAGAAAACCCCAATAATTTCTGAATTAATTGAAACTATTTATGAAAAAAATTGAAACGTTAACCTCAGCTTTGAAGTAGTTTACTTAATTAAAACAAAAAAAAGTCTTAAAATTTCATTAATATCAATCTTTTAAATAATTTTGGCATATAGTACTACCAACTTTATCCTACATAGCTTGTATAGTGTCTATATTATCAAAACTGTCATTGTTTTTCTGTGACAACATTTTTTAAATATTTAATGTGATTTTACCTACCAAATCACATAAATCTAGAATACAGACAACGTCATCACTAATAGATACAGGTCATATTGCTAAACAATCGATTAACTCTAGGATCAATTTTGACATTTAAGACTTTTAATAAAATTAGTAAACAATTTATTTTCAATTTACAAAAAAACGTTATTGGAAACCAAACTGACTTAACTATACAAACTAAAAAAATAGATTGTACACCGATTTTAGGGATAAGGTGTATTTTAATTTTTCGATTATCAGTGAATCCAAATTTTCTGGAAGCGTTGAAGAGATACGGAAGTTTGAATTTGATCATGTTTCATGTTGAAACTTATCTATTTGGCAGCAGTATGATTGATAGATGATAGTTTATAAATATATGTAGATGTATATATTTGAATTGGAAATCATTTGGTGTTATACCTAAATATATTGGAAATCCAATTTTTTTAAAAATATTTTAAAAATGCCTAACTTTGGCACAATTTGAAACTACATTCTTTCTTTGTCATTATTCCAATTTTAGGCAGTTTTAGATAGTTTAATCCATAAGACAAATCAATTAAACATCAATCAATTTTATTATTATGGATCTTATAGTTATTATCTCTCCTATTTTATGAAAAAAGACATAAAATCTAACGTCTTTGGCTATAAAATAATCCTTATCAATTTTGTTTTAATTTTATAGTCTACGAAAATAGAATTGTATATTTAGAACTTAGGTTTACTAGGTATAAATCAAAGAAACATTTTGCATTCTTCATTATAATGATGAGAATCATGTCGCATGTAATGACCTCATACCGACATTTCTAGAATTCCCTGGCCTTGAAAGTAGTAATATTTATAGACTAAACTGTTTGCTTTATTGGCAATATCCTATTCTAAGGAAGACATTAGGCACCTATATCATTTGTGCTGATGCTCAAAGTTACCATAAATCCTGAAAGTAGACAATTACATATTATTTAACATTTTAGTATACCTAGGTAATACGCTTGCTTAATATATAATATGACACAGAATATTAAAAGCAACAACTCTTGCAAGCTGGAAAAATCACACCTAATAAACTGCAAAATAGTGTTATGACGATCAAGCTAGGAGCTATTAACAGCATCGGACTCAAAAATACATAAAGTGTTGTTTATGTAACTTTAAAAACACACCACATCTCCTAGATTTCTCTAGGACACTATTATTATTATTATTATCAAGCTCGTTTTATGTGGTCTAAATTTCATATGATCGATCTTAGTGAAGATCTAAGACCGAGACCACACCAAAAGAAGTTGGTTCCAACTTTTATGCCCATTGGTTCCTCTGTTTACTAAGCTCTCTATCTGCAATTAAAAAGAATATTGCTTTCGTCCGAAGAGTGCTAATAAACTCACAGATCTACAATTGACATGTGTTTTAGTTTTATTATAGGCATTGAATACTTGAGGTTAGACTGTTAGATTTGATGACGTCACAAAATAGACAATTATGTTTTATTAAATTTTCTATAAATTTTGGAACATATTTTAAATGGATAAATCAGATGGAGATGATCAATATATTAAAATAGTGAGAGTGTTTCTGGTTGTACATAAATAAATAAATAAAAATAGAATTTATCCTTATAAAAAAAGAAAAGGCTAGCCAAAGGCACTTTCGTGATCAAGTTGGCCACCATTCTGTACTTTTAAATTCAATGTGAGTTTTGGTATGTACTTTCTTAGAATTATGGTAATTGTTGACTAGTATCAACTTTAAAATTTATGAATTGTTGTCTGTTTATACTTTTGGTTGTTCTTATAAAATAGCAGAGCTATTGTTCAAATATAAAACTGAATAAATGATATACAACCATTATCACCTATAGTGATACCTATGTAGATTAGAGATTTCAATAGCTTTAATAGGTACTGCTATAGATTCAAATTCCCACCTTCACCGATTCTAGCTTATTATATGATTAATGAATGATTTATTGTGCCTATTATGTGTTTTTAATGTTTAATAGAATTTAACTATTTGGCTCCCTTTAGACCTCGGAACATAG
Source organism: Parotoplana pacifica (assembly GCA_034780595.1). Taxonomy (NCBI): domain Eukaryota; kingdom Metazoa; phylum Platyhelminthes; order Proseriata; family Otoplanidae; genus Parotoplana; species Parotoplana pacifica. The sequence continues at coordinate 7,391 of JAUYWI010071309.1, read as the reverse complement.
ATTATGCAATGTCAAATATACGTGATCGCCGTGTGCATTATATTAGGATCTCAAATTTTCTAACTAATCATCATCTGCATAACATTATAGTAAAAGAGGGGAATGAAAAATAAAAATATATTATGTAGGTACATTAACGGGATTATTATCATTTATTAGCGCGCGTTTATTAATCAGAGTTGGAACCGACGTGCACACGGGTTCTCATAACTGTTTAATGTACTATGAAATTGTTTTAAATAAATAAATAAATCAGTGCAAAAATAATAACATTGTTGCCTCAATAGCATCGATTAATTTGCTCCATTGCATCGTGAATAATGTGCATTATGTATGGCATAATTATATAAAACAATAATATAAAATGTTTTATACTGTGTGGTAGGTAATTGTTACTTCGTCTAACTTGACAGTGTTAATGTGATCCCCTCTTACACAGGTTGTGTGTGAATAATGCAATACTAACCGCATAAAGATCATAATTTGATCCAAAAATACAATAAAGAGGAATCAGAATATTCCATTTCCATAGCTCTATAAAAGCGCACAAAACAATGGAAAGCTGGATTTCTTGTTTCATAGAGTTATTATTGAGTATCTGTTTAAAGGGTATAAATATTACACTTCTTTTCCTTCTGTGATGCATACATAATCAAAATTATATATTCTATAGGTACATAATTTGGCAAGGATGACAGTCTTAAATATTGAATGATAAATGTTATATATACATAAGATACACAACACACACACATACCTGAGGTTGTAATAGCAATAGTTGTGTAAATCTTAATAAAATGTAAAAAGACAGGATATTACTCTATTTCATTAGGTATTATGACTGCGTTCATCATGATAAACATTCATAATGGCTGAGATTTAATGAAAGCGTTTAATAATTGTTTGTATACAATCACTTTAAATATGCACTTTGTTTGAAATATAATTTAACAACAATAGATAGCTCCCAACATTATGCGGTAAAACATCCTTTAAAAATATATAGAACTGTTATAGGTAGTTGAAAAAAGCGCTTAAATAACTTTTTATTTGTTTAAAATTTATATTGACGTATATTTACACAAACCATCTTTTCCAACAATATCATGGCAATGGTGATATAAAGATTCGAATTCATTCAAAATTTCATACGTAGTTAATGAGTCCAAATAGCCCTGAATAAAGGTCCTTACTTCAGCTATCATTCAAAATAATTAAACTTTCCCTAAATGAATCACAAACATTTTAAAGTGTTGATACAAAGATACATATTCTTGATCTAAACTTATGTGATCGTTAGGTTTTTAGAAATTTAGAAACAAAAACAGAAAGGTCAATCAGTCAGAACTTTTATTCCGAGTGCTAGTTTGACTCATTAAGTGGGCATGAACTTTTAAAGGAATTCGAAGCTCTTCGTTACGTCATGATATCGTTGAAAAATGGTGTTTATGTACTAAGACTATTTTCTCTTTTTTGTGTATAAGTTTACGTCAGAAATTTTTTTTTAAAAAGCATTTTTTTCGATCACCCTATAAATATTATGTATTTCTATGCGTGTTTTCAAAATTACGCATCGAAAATTTTAAACATATATCTACATTTTATTCATATTCCGCATTTTATTATTAAAATAAATGCCCCACCAACGCATTTCGGTTGAATCTTGATATAGGTACCTGAATTTCTTTACATATATGTATTAGTCATTGCGTAATACCATTCCCATGCCCCTGAAAAATTGATACATAATATGTATAATATCAAATTTTCTTGTATTATGAACAATCGATTATTTTATTATAAACGGCCTTGTAATGTTTTCATTTTAGAAATAAGCACTCTGGATAAGTTCTAATGACCAAAATTCACAATCAAAATAAAAGTGTTATTTAGGAAAATAAAATGATTTGAAATATAAGCCATTTCTCAATTTCATACCTTTTTTAAATATATTGCGAAATCCTACGGAAACTTTGGAAACTACAGATTTTTATATTCTTTGTGAGTATTATGTAGGAACAATATATTACAAAAATAGTTTGAACCTATGTAAATTAAGAGCTTAATTCATTTATTCAAATTTCCTTTTTGCTGGCAAAACATCATATATAATACCTAATTTAGGTGATACAGTTAAATTGGCTCTTCTCTTCTCTTTTTTAAAGGTAACTTTGTTATTTTATAGTCGTTTTAGAATCCACATAGTTCAAACCATTTTAAAAAATATTTCTTTAAATAATTCTACGAGTTGTATAAGTTTTGTTTGTAAAGCTTGGGTATTGTTGCATTGCTCCGATATATAGGGGAAGATGAATACTAAACACAAATATATTGCGATAAAAATAGGAATATAAGCAGCATCCAGCGGCAATTATAAAACCGAAAGATAAACATATGCTACACTATTTTTTTAGAAAACCTATATTTGAACTGACAAAAGGCAGTAATATTGTAATCAAAATTAAAATATTAAATCGTTTTAATTTTCAAAATGTGGCTTAAAATCCTCGTTGAAGCTCCGAACTAGTCTTTGAACAAAAATTATTGTGTTGCTTTTACACTGGTTCTGAACATAAAGGTATTATGATTGCATCTTCTATGGCCTATCCCCCCCCCCCCACCACCACAGGTGAATGGTCCCTCTATTGGCTACGAAAAAGTTTTAATCTTTTATAATAATATTGCATTCCTCCGAAGAGGGGCTAATGAACACAAATTTTGGAAGCCATAATTAATTTAGTTAACTTCCAATAGGCAGATTCCCAGACTGCAAGCTAGACGGGGTCTCTGGTGTAGACGCTGATTTTTAAAATTGAACGAATTCAATTTTAACCCACGACCTTAGGATCAATGCGTGTCACCAACTATCACGATCTGGGTACATGAACGTAGTTTGGTAATTTCATAAAGAAGTAAATGTTTTTATTATTTCTAATGACGTTATTCTTTATCAGTTATTTTTTAAAAAGTATAACATAGATGGCAATAAGTAATTGTCAGAATCGGTTTGTTTTATTTGTCGGAAACAAAACATAAAATAACTGTTGATAAAAGTCCATGAATTACATAAATAGGAGAATTGATCAAACTCTTGATTAAAAAAATGGCATTTGGTCGCTAGTATAGAAAACCTATACACCATTATGGTGTAGGAACTTAATGTCGGAATAAATACTGTTTCCTAAATTACTCATAAAGAATGTACGTCGGTATTTTATCGACCATATTATAGTTCCAATTTCCTCACTGGAATGTGTCTTTTTTCTACAAAAAGTGCTGCCAAATTCTTTTAATTTAATAGTTTATTCAAAGAACAAAATAAATTTTTAATAAACTAATCTAATTTTCATTTATCTACCTAATCGTACCTAATTGCACTGTTCTATAATCATACTTTTGTACATTTTAACATTTAAAGGCAAATTAATCAAATTCGATTTAATATATCAGTAACTGACTGGTTTGCAAAGGTCTCAAAAATGATAATTGAATAAAGGCATCTTAAAAGTAGTAGCAGTTATACAATACTATTGTATAGGTAAATTTGATATTTCAGCTAGGTAGTTTGAGTAGGCAAACCAAAAATTATGTTTTGTTACATGATGGGGATAACAAATATCTAAAAGATCACGTTTTAAAATCTTATCTTTAGATAACAAAAGTTATGTCTATGTTTAATACCACACCCATAACTTAAGTTGAAGATTCTATTTTGTGTATTTTATCGTTGAATTTTGATTTATTTGTGAGATCAAAGAAAAAGAAAATTTAAATAACAAGTTGATTTCATTTGTAATCAATGAAATTGCATGTTTTATTTATAATTCTTGCAAAAGCCAGTGCATAACGATTACTTTTGTAAGTTTCTAAAGGATATTTCATTTTTTGGTGAAGAACATAATACGAGTATATGCTTGAAAATATTTATCTTTTAGAGTTGTTAATTTATTATGTTAAATAAAATGATAAATATTTCCGTTGATTATCTGATAAAAAGACTTATATAAAATTGCTATTTGTATGTATCTGTATACTTGACAAGGAAATCTGCTTCTTAATAATTTTACAGATAATTTAAGATAATTTTATAGAGAAAATGTCAATGGCTTTCTAAAATCTAAACAAATTGATTTTAAACTAACCGTTATCTATTTAGTTTAAATGTATAAAGAAAACAAAAAGAAAACAAAACAAATTGGCCCAAATGCCCAAAGTTAGTTAGCTCTACCAACCGAACTGTCAAAAATTATGGCTAGCTACAAATGGTTTTTAAGTTATTTTACTCAAACTAGACATTATTAAACTAAAATATTTTAGCACATAAATTAAATTCTTTTTAGATGTTAGAGATAACAAAGGCGAGAGAATTACAGTTTTATTATGTGTAGTCCGATATTATGTACGTACGTATGCTGCTAGAAGTAGTACTTAAACATATCAACAATAAACTTTGTATGTTTTCGACTTTGATAGGTCTAAAATCTTTAAAGGAATTTAATTTATAAACTGAAAGACTTAAAAACAATAGCTAAGGATAATTTTATTTCATTAATTTCAATTATGTTTACGATAGAGCTAATTATCTTTGGGTCTCATTGACCTATCTTATACAAGAATTGACCACCTTAAAAGGCCAAAAAATACAAAATTTGCTGAACACTACTGTCCATATGAGACTGAACTACATTTCGACAAAAATGCGATATACAACGATAATCTTGAAATTTCACATGAATACTTATTTAGTACCTACAGCAATAACGTCATATTAAGGTCTGACCAACTATAAGAAGTATATGACTAATTTATGAATTTTTCTAACTGATTTTATTGAAAAAAAAAAAACAGAATTTCAATATTTTTGAAAAACAATAATAAATGATAATCAGAGATACATTTATTTGATAGCTAGGTAGGTGATATTCCGATATCAAATTAAAATCCTCTTTCTCATCTGTATTGGTCAAAGCATCCACATTTATTATTAAGTTAATCCAACAGCTTGTATGTGATCTAATGCAAAAAAAGTAATGATCCTACCCGACTTTACAAAAATAATTAATTTTATGTGATCCTGGGATGTCACACATGTACATATTATTATGGACATTAATTAACTACCTGCAACACAGGTGTAATCATATCTCGTACTATAATTCATAATTCTGGTTTATTCTGCATGGTATTGAATGATAAGTGTATCGATTTTATTTGTCCAAAATCCGTTACTCCATATAAAACCAAATTTTGGATGGAAATTGAAATCAAATCGCTCATAATTTTGAGTAATTATCATGAACTTAAAGTGTCATATACGTAGTTTTTACATAATTTATATTTGGTGTCGAGAAGGGTTTTGTAGTGAAGCTATTTTTTTTCGAAGGGCGAGTTCAATACTTTACTATTGGTAACAATTTAAGGGTACCTCTCACTTTGATTTACCATTGATATAACTTAATCCAATCGTGTAACCTTGACCCTAACCCAGGTAAGGCGAAGTGAGATGACACGACCCAATTTAGTTTTCATTTTAAAAAATAATCAGTAATAACTTATTAAAATTTATCATTTTTAATAATAATTGCCTAAAATATGTATCTAAAATAGTCCATATTTGTTTTATTAGTATTATTCATATCTCTATCAAATAATATTATGCAGATAGGTATTTAAAATTTGATTTTACAATTGATTTTTTATTTGAAAAATATTCTACACAACTGCCTATTTTGTGTTTTTTTCTACACAAAAATACAAACAAAAATAGATACCAATAGGCTGTCTCAATAATTTTGTTTGGAAAACTTGCAAGGTAGGAAAATTTTTAAAATGTTTAAAAAATCATTTCACTAAAAAAATTTAAATATTGAAATCCTTTTGATGCATGAGAATCCATAAAAAAAAGGAAAATAAATAGCTTGTTTTTTTTAATCTAAGAAGTTGTACAACCTTTGAAAATTGGTTTCAAGATAGTTATTTACCGGGATAATTGAGAGTAATGTTATATAATCTTTAACAAATATCAATTTTTACACAGAAAAGACATGATTATTCTATTTTTGTATAAGTACAGTTATAAAAATCCTTTTGTTACGTTTGTTTGCTATGACCGACCACAGACCAAGAAAGATTTGTTCATCTGTATTTCATATTACATAGCTAGACTACCAACTTTTTACAAATAGTTTCACAAATGATTTTTATACAAGTAATAAAACCAGATGTGTGTATGTAGACTTAGTTTTTGAATAGTGTTGCTTTTCGCATATTAACCAAAGTTTATATAACACGACCGCATTGTGGTTCTTGACTATTTTTTAATAATAGGTAGTACAAAATATTTTGACATTTAAAAGTATAGGTTATGTAGATATTAAGTAGGTTTAATAAAATGTTTGACAACATTAAAAACATGTTGTGTAAATTATCACATGAATTTTATATTAAGTACTTATCTATGTGGTATGTGTTATTTTAGTATATATTATACATAATTAAAACACTACCTACAAAATTACTATCTTTTTAAAAATCAATATAGATGGACGTATCGTGAGTTTTAAAGGAATTATTTTAATATCAAAATAGATGCAATGTGCATGTATGCCAACCTAGTTTCAACATCAAAAATAATATCAAAACTGTAATAGATTTCCTTAAATAAGTTTGTTTAGACATATGAATTTGAGGCACCATGCCTCCATAATGAATGCACTGTACTTTATATTATTGATATTTGCAGGGAAATGAAAACTTACAAAACGATGGGCATTCAAATAACTACCCAAAATTATGTTATATAATAAAATATATTTCATATAAATAAGTTCATAATAATTTAACTACTATGATCCTAACAGCCGTTGACTTGTCCAGTGATATGTAAATTTACAACTGGTTGAAATAATTTAATTATATCTATAATAACACCGGATGATCAGAAATTTGAAACGTACATACATATGCGTATGTAATTTACAATAACTGCACATTAAACTGACCTACAGTTTTCCTGGTGCTGTAATAAATTACATTTTGTATTTATCTATTGAAATTGCTAAACTTTTAAATATATAATTTTAATATTTTCAAATATAGACACTTAATGCTATTTTGACTTTTAAAAACTAATTTTTCTGAATTAAAAAAAACAGGATTTTGATTTTAAAGAATTGAACTTAAACTAAATAATTGAAATTGTGGATCATATTTAATGGTATTCTAAATGAATCGATTTTAAAAAATCACACTCTTTCAAAGGAAATTACACTCTTTGGCACCAAGGTTTCATCACAAGTTTCTTCGATTCATTACAAATAATATTATTGGCCAAAAATGGCAAAAAGTGAGTTAGCTCACACCATAAAATAATTGAAATATACATAAAAGTG
>JAUYWI010071298.1:0-14337 GCA_034780595.1 Parotoplana pacifica | reverse complement strand
TGAAGAAGAAACACCTGTTTCGAAATATTAGTCAAAATAAATTCTTCGTGTTGAAGTGCCTTTTTCTTTTATAAATACATATATTTTTATCTAAAAAAATTGACGTTAATTTGAGACACGCCCATATACACAAACTGGCATAAATTTTGCAACAATATTAAAGTTAGATTAGCTAAATATTGTACCGACATTGAACTTTTTTTTCAACCCTGCCAGAAATTATCCTGTTTTTAAAGCAGGTTATATTATTTTTTTAGGTAACTATATGGTTTCCAAACGAATTGCACAATATTTTTTAATGAAATGTTCTCCGTTGTTTAGGCAGATGTCAGAGCACAATATTAGAAAATGTTATTAAAAAATATTGATCCAGAAAAAATTTGTGGAATTCGTTTAGAAACCAAATAGTTACCTATAACAATGATATAACCTGCTTTAAAAACAGGTGTATCGGCTAATTTCTGGCAGGGTTGTAATTGAATTTGCAATCAATTGATACCGACTTTCAAGAAAATCAATGATACTACAACATAGATAACTGTTAGGTAGCTATAGCCCTAGTCATTGAATTGCTGGCTGGATGCTAAGAGACATTTTGCCATTTAATGTATCTATGGTTTTTACCTATTTTTGAACATTGCTATAGAATCAGATGGCCCTGAAAATATCAAAATCTATTCTCACTCCCTCCCTCCCCTTACTACCTTGGTGTAGAGCCAATAAATGATTTAATATCGCCCTGAGAAGTTGACTCCAAACACAATTGGCAAAACATTATCAAGACGAGTAATTTAAAATAGATTTCACTAAGCATGTGCTTATCATTCGATGTAGTATATTATTAAATAGGTTGAATCGAAATTAACTTTATTTATAAATATAAAATTTTGTTTGTATGTAAATCTACTTTATTAATAAATAAATAAAATAATTTCTAAAAATCAAAGATATTAGTTTCGGTTCACTCTATAAAAAGTCTGCTTTGATCTGAATTTTGTACGTACGAGTATTAAAAATACATTTTTTCTGTGTGAATTCCAATATTCCTGGTTGTTGTGACCTTCAGTTCCTATATACTACTCTACTAAGTAAGTAATATGTTCTATTAAAATAGATTTGTAATGCATTTAGACTGGACTTGTTTTAAATTTTATTTGATAATACTACTAACATTTGTTTGTTTTTTATTAATACACCTCGAGTGTTTATCTATGGTATTACAGTAGACCAGTGAGAGAGGTATGGCTTATCTATGTACGTACATTACCTTAGAGGTGGAAATACATATTGTATTTCTATTGACATTACTAGTCTGTTGTTGACCTATTTATTTAATTATTTACCAAGAGAATCTTCCAGTCTATTAACGATTTTAGTTCTTTTATTACTCAAAATTAAAATCAGGATAAGAAGTATTGTGATATACCTACATTCAATAGGTTGTTTGTCATTCTTCTGTACCTAAGATAATAACCCATTTATGCCACACAAATTTCTTTTAACACACTGGAAATTTGAATATGATTTTTTTGATGTCATAAGTAGTCTACAATTACAATTTTGCGTCCTAACGGATTGATATGTCAAAGTTATAATAAGTCACACGTTACATCAAATGTTGAACATCAACAGCAGTCAGTATCCTGGACTACAACATAATTTAATGCATATTGTTTTATTTTATCTAGGCCTATAGCAATAGGCCCTTAGCTCTACGAGTTTGTTAGCCTTGCCATAGTATTAAAAGACTTCTGAAAATAGATCAATATTTCGACCTTCATAGCTCGTACAATTTAAGACCAGAAATATCTAAATATGATCAATAGATTGTCTTTACGATATTAACGTGTGTATGGCTCTAAATAGATATTAATAAGTAACTAGGTATATCAGTACATGAATTAAATTATTTTTTAAAATATTTTGGAGCTAACAAAGTCGAAAATATACATGATTTAAGAAAACAAAGATTGTTAGTAGCCTAATATTGATATATGTACATATTTAGTTTTTTCAACTTTGTTAGCTCTAAAATTTTATAACATAATTTATTTCATGTGCTGAAATACCAATTGTTACTTACAAATGAACTGCTCACTGCTGCCTCCAGTGGTCGACAGCAATATTGCCAATAATTAGAAGAAAAAACAAACAATTAAAAACTGCTACATCGTCAAGAAGTTAGATGCTTTAAAAACCAAGAGATCTCTTCTGGTGAAAGAAGAAATGAAACTGAAACAGCTTCAACAATTATGCAATAGAGGCTGAGAAAAAACAACTCTGCCATCTAAATCCAGTCCAAAAATCTAGAGAAATTCTACGGACAAATATGGAAATTCAAATGACTTTGAATTGGTTTTGGTATGGAAAAGTATGGAAGAATAAAATAGAAAAAGCGTATGAACCCTGATTGTAGTTGAAAATTTTATACTGCTTGTCTACATATTCCAGATGACTTGAACAGTCTGATAGTAACATGCAGCTCTTACTAACAAAATTACATTTCAGATTTCCTATGATTTTAGGTATAAATGGGTTAAGTATGCTTCTTTTATTTTTAATTATTGAAAAATATTTAGTATTTAAATAGTTATCGATTTGCCCAGTTTTTCAAATTATAATTTACCATGTCGAACACGATAATCAAATTTGTATAAAAATTTAGTTTTGTTCCCTTAGGGATATTCTGTTTAGCCCACAGGGATAGTCTTGTTGAAGTTTTATTTATTGTATTTAGTGGGTGCGGACATTTTTATTATTAAAACATAATCATGCATTTAGGAACCTATATAATTCTGAAATATCAGTTCAGTTGCTTGCAATGGCATAAGATTTTTTTTGGTGTGAGTCATAACTGTTGTTAATTGGATCTGTAACAGCTCTTAAAGACATAACTGTTATGAATCTTGCATCACTTTTGAAGCAATGAAGTGTTTTTCTGATTATATTTTGGTCCAAAGGAGTTTTTGGTTCGTTCCATTGAAATAAGCCTTGCATGTTATCGGCATTTTTTACTTTACATATCGTCGGCCGGCTGATCAAACCTCGTAGTTGGAAAATAGCAAATTATTCATGAGAAGCATAAAACTATTTAAAAGTTATAAAATTTGTCAGACCGCTGATCAAACCTCGTAAGTCCTAATTTTGACAAAATAATATTTCGAAATATATGTATGTATTATAATGTATTTCAAATACTAGCTTAAATATTTTAATTATTGTTTGTTATATGGTTAAATATTACCTCATAATATACCATTTAAATTAACAATTAATGGCTCTAAATGTAACTACGAGGTTTGATCAGCGGGATATCACAGGTATGTAGAACTGCGAGGTTTGTTAAATGCTTAAAAAATAGAATTTATACACGGAATAAAATATTCAAATTTAGTACACTGATAAATAATATATTACACTTTCATTTTATCAAAAAAATTTTTTTTTCCAAAATTTGGACTTACGAGGTTTGATCAGCGGACCGACGATATACATTTGCTGTAGCTATTCTTCTTGGATAAAGAAATCTACTAAACCTCTTTTTTTTTATTGTTGTATTTTACGTGTCCGTGTGTAGAAGACAATGCTATTTGGTACAGATTTGTAAATCAGTGATGAGCCTAGTTATAAGACTGTACTAGAGTAGATTTTTAAAATGAAACTGAGAGATAATATTTAGTTGAAGGCATGCACGCTATTCATTATATTATTTTCAATTTTATTTTGCCTCTATTATATTCGTTTGATGTGTCTAAACGCTGTCTTGATTTGAACGAATTGTTTTTTTTTTCTAAAAAAATAATGCAGGCAATTACAATAACAACTAAGTGGAATTATTGTAACTCTACTCGTTTTCCAAAAATGAATTAACTACCTACAAAAGAATGACGATGAATGTGGTGACATGCAACTGGTCAGTCCAAGTTAACAGAATCTATAACCACCTTCATAATTGTTAGACACATTTTACAAAACATTTTTATGCGATCCAGTCGAATATGCATCACTATCCCCTACATACATCAGGGGTCTCCAAACTACGGCCCGCGGGCCATATACGGCCCCTGACGTTCTTTTGTCTGGCCCGCCAGCAGCCTTCAAGTAGCCAAAAACTATGTAAAGTGAGGATCTATCCGGCCCATGAATATGTTGATTTTTTATTATCTGGCCCTTGTTTTAAAAAGTTTGGAGACCCCTGCCCTACATAATAACTTACCATAAGGTTTACTTCTGTTTAAGATCCTTTACAATTATTGTGGACTCGGCATCTTAGAAAATCCCTACCTAATATTGTAATTTTATTCCCTTAGGATACTGTATAAGCCTGAAAATATCGTTAAAAGGGAGCTATATTGGTCCGAAACATGTGGACCCTTGTTATATCCCAAACGGTAGCAAGTGAATAAGTTTAGAACCTACTAAATATGCAAAAATGTTTGTTAATATGGTCGTTTTATATCTTTAATAATATGTAATATGGTCATTTTATCTTAAAATAATATGGTCGTTTTATCTATTGAATAATATGGTCGTTTTATCTATTGAATAATATGGTCGTTTTATATGCATTGTGTGTTGTTTCAAGAGCGATGATAATTTTGTAGTTCAAGTAGTTTGTTTCTAAACCTCACATTACAAAAGAAATAATGAAAAAGGTGAACGAGTTATCTTCTCGAAAATAGAAGTAAACACACATCGAAACAGAGAAACATTTGACGAGGGAGATTTCGTGGGAAAATGAAATAATTTTATAGGTGTTAGGGGAATTGGCAAGGCGACTGCAGTTCCCATCACTATGAGCTCAGTCTTAGGCAATCGTATGTGGCACTCGGCATTGTTAGCGAACGAACAGAATGCACAGAGCAGTACCTACCTACGAGTATTCAAGCCAGCCTAGCGGGATTAGAAGCACGCGTGTAAAACATTTTTGCTCTATAAAACCCAATAGTGAGTACACCTATACACTGTACATAATGTTAAGAGACTTGCAACTGCTTGTAAGTTTCAGGTAGCAGCTATTAAATAATGCATATCCGTAATACCCATTAAGTACTATAACTGGCACTTCAAAAATAGTTCAAAAGTTTTCACTTGTTTAAAGAGAGAAATCAATGTTATTATTTTTTGTTTTATATAAATAAACATGGCTATTTTTTTTAAATAAATATTTCCGTTTTGTTTGTTTGCTTCAGCTTAGCTGGAAAGCCAACTCTGCTGCAGAGTCTAGCGTTGACAGTTGTGCCAAATTGCAGTTGGTCTCTAGCTCGCCTAGTGCCCATACTACCGCTGTCTCACGTGTTATGTGGTGGCCCTGGGTCAGCCAATCGGAAAACTCCACGACTCTGCCCAATAGCCAATGGCTTTTGTCCCTGGGCGGTGATCAACGAATTCTGTTGTGGACAGTTTCGGCCTCGGGACACCAAACAACGTCAACGTCAACGGCCCCCGCCTCTGAGAACAAAACGAGGTTCGAGTTGACTGTGAATCGATGCTGGTTGGTTGGTGTGTCGGACCCGCATGATTGGGCTTTGGTAGGCACCAATCAGGATGCTGAGGGCGGGCGCAGTTCCATTGTTGACCAGTTGTCGGTGTTGGTGGTGGGAAATGGAGCAGAAATTGTTGGTCTGGCCGTTACAGGCAAGCACGCCATTGACCAATAAAATGTGGAAAACTGAACGACTCCATAAAGTTATAATTTGATAGAATAATGGTTTTAGTTTCTCAATAAAAGTTAGTAAATATAAAAAAACAAGTCTGATATGTGAAATACGTGACGCGGAAATCAAAGTTTGTCGAACTTTCAGTGACCAATTTTCCATTATTTGAAGGGAAAACGTTTTTTTTATATAGAAATGTGAATATTGTCTTTCTGATTATCCGATTGAGTTAGAACTTTTTTACGCAGACAGATAATGAAATAATTACTGACAGAAAGTGATTTTCGGTTGTCAAATTGATAAGGGATCGATGACTTCATCAGTTCTAAAAATAAAAATAAAAGCAAAAATTGAAGTCAATTGGACGTAGTTCTTTTTTTTGTGTTGAACTGATGACGTCATCAGCCCTACTTGATGGTCTTTTCAAGCAATTTGTGTGTCCAATTTCAGCAAAGTAACTATTTTTTAAAAAAATAATTGGACACGCCATATTGCAATGATCAGTGTGTGATGCATTATGGTTGCTTTACAGTTACTGAAAAATATTATTTGTATATAAAAATAGGCATTTAGTTGTACTAGCTGGTTTCCTGGGCAGTTGCTGTGAAATGATGGAATGGAATGAAATAGAGAGAGAGAGAGAGACCTCTTCTGAGCATTAATTGATGTTGCTAGAACGGAAATATAGAACCAATTACGTCTATAAATTAAAAAGAAATAGAGATGCAATGAGGTTTACTAGGTGTAGTTTTTTAATAAATTGTTACACTTGTTTTAATTTTGTCAACTGTTAGGTTGTTGAAAGGTCTCTCACAAGCATCTTTGTGATTTCACATTTCTGCAATTTAATTAGATACTGTAGCTACGTTGACTAATGTACACACAATTTCATAGGATAAAATAAAAAAGTTAATTTCGGTGTCAAAGTTATACATTTTAATTGTCTACCTTTAGTTTTAGCTTTATCCACAACTGATGAAGATAGTGAAAGGCGTATTCGTTTGTTGGTTTAATTATTTCAATTACACCTATTTTCTTCCAAGTTAACTTGCTTTATTTTAAGTTTATTCTTTTATGAAATTCGGTGTCATAATTACAACATTGTAAGCAGGCTGTGTAGGTAAGGTACCGAAGTGAAACAGACATTGTTTTGTAAATTTGGAAAAAGTGTTATTATAGATAAATCGATTTGTTAATGATGCTGCAATTACGAGGTGTATTTTTCAGAAACAGATTTCGTTCCAGAGTATTATTTATTGACCAAAATCCGATTCCATTCATTGCCCTTCTCCGCGTATAAATAACATAAAAATTAAACTATAAAAAAATCTTAGTTTTGATTGACTAAATAATTTGAAACTATTCTCAGAAAATGTTGATAATATTTTTAGACATCTGTAGTCTAAATTTGAAGTTAATCGAGGCAACAGATCTTTTTTCACTGATATTTTTCAGTATAAGAAATGCATTGTATGTAAATTTTTAGCACTTGTTGGTGGTGCCTGGCGTGACACGCTCTACTTGTGAAACTGACGACTGTTACTGTTGACCATCTCCAGCAGAGGGTTACAATGGTGAGTCTAACAAAACAAGACTCAGAACTGCGTGTATGTGCCGATTAAAACCAAAATACGTGGTTGCAAAATTTGTTTTTTCAAATGTGTTACGAGCAATAATACAAAAAACAGATATACGTTGATAAAAATTTACTACTTATTGATATTACTCGCAAGTGATAGCCCAGAACAGCTGTTTGGGCCTTGTTGGGCCTCATCAGCTAGGCATAATCACTGCCTGAGCAACATAAAATTTTCGTATATTTCATATCAAAGTATAAAAGAGGAAAAATTGCTATGAGGCAAAATACGTGGTTGCAAAATTTGTTTTTTTATTGAAGCGCTAAAGTTTACGGGAATGTGGGAGCAACATGCAATTTGAACAAGGGCCGTTATTATTGGGCACATCATGTTACATAAAAAAATATTAAACAATTGTGCGGGAGAACAACCTCTAGGAAATCGATGAAAGTAAAGAAAAAGTAAGTCTCTAACAAGTGATTTTTCGATCTAAACCGCAGTTTAATATTTAAAAGCAGCAAATTTGGTATCCAATGGTATCCAAATCGGTTTGTCTGGATACATAGTTTGTAGTTTGTGAAATAACTATTGTTTATGGACAGTGGTTCCGTTGGTGACTAGCAGTTTACTTTACTGGGGTGTGAGGCCGCACTTGGAATGTGCCATTGGACATTGGTGCTCTAAGCCTCTAAGATATCTTTGCAATCATCTGTGTAGTTGCTGTTGTTAGTAAAATTTTGTTCTAGGGAAAAGATTTTTATTTGATAGTAAAACCTTCTTATTTTGTAATGGGGAAGTTGACATGCTATTTAGATATAAACTGTACATAGTTGCAAAATATGTATGTTTCGTATTGGGTAACACTTAATTTAAACAAAAATTTCATACTTATGTGGAATCCTAAAAGCATTATTCTTTTTATTAAAAGGAATCGTTGACTATAAATTGACACTGTCTCGAGACAGTAGCTCTTCGCATTTTATACTCGTACCGTTCTAAATGAAAATTATTACAAAACTCTACCTATCTACCTACCTACACTAGTTAGGTGACATGCACAATATGTAGTTACAAGAATGATACAAGTACCATACCTAGATAGATTTTGTCACGTTTACAAATACTGTACTGTGCCTACTTTAGATTATTTTTCATTTCCAATATATTTCAATATTTTTGTACAAATTGTTTCCTTTTATTATTGTAATCTTTATTTAGTTTGCAGCGTTTAGCATTTGGATATAAAGTTTCTTTTTTGTTCTTATTTTAGTTTTTTGGTGGTTAGCTGAGAATTGTTTTTAAATTGTATAGCTCTTATGCTTGGTCTGAATTTGATATTTAATTTATACAAAGGCTATTCGCATAATTACCTATCTTCCAAGCAGATAAAAGTTTTTCTTATGGAGGAATGAATAGTTATTTTTCCCGTAGACAATTAGCATATTATAAATAATCAATAGTTTTTATGATTTTGCTCGAGCTATGTTGTTGGTCTACGAATAAGCAATAAATTTCGATCCACTACCCGCACACAAATTAGGCGAAGTTTTAATCCTGAAGGTTTTTTTTCGAACAAATGGAAATAAACGAAAATGTAGTTTATTTAAATTATGAATAAAAGAGATGAGTATCTGTTAGTGGCTCTTATGGAATCAGTCGGATTTTTTTTTAGTTAAATTGATTGACTTTGAAAAAAAATTAACCTGCTGTTCTATAACAATTTTCAAATGCTTTACTATCCATAGACAGAGGGTCGATTTGTATAGTAGCCATGAAAATGGGTTACATTTTTTGATATATATAATTTTCCAAGATCATTAATTTAAAAAATTTCATTTGATTTAGTATCGCTGTCACAACGATTTTCTAAATTACTGAAGAGATGCCACCAATATATGCCATAGATATTGTACAGCGGGCATTTGATATCATCAGAACCAAATTCTCTTGAGCATCTTTTGATGTAAAAATGTTTGTCATATCCCCTTGTAAGGTCATGTGAAGGCTCTCTGATAAAATGAGCCAAATTTACAAAGATGTTTTTTCAAAAATATCTAAAGTTGAAGTATGATGAAATCAGATAGTATTTAGTGGGGAGCATGCAACATATTTTCGAATATATCATTCTTGTGACTTCAGAGCCAAATAATAAGACAATTTTGTTTTTGTTATTTAAAAAATTCCAGCGGTTAAATTTTACATAATTTTTAGAAATAGCTTGGCCTAAATCAAAGATTTCTAATAATCTTTGGTCTAAATTTCATTATAATTTCTGGAAATTTTAGGTAAAGACAGCATATATGTTGAAAATCTCAGCGGAAAAAGTGAAAATTCTTTGCCTGTAA
Organism: Parotoplana pacifica; assembly: GCA_034780595.1. Taxonomy (NCBI): domain Eukaryota; kingdom Metazoa; phylum Platyhelminthes; order Proseriata; family Otoplanidae; genus Parotoplana; species Parotoplana pacifica. The sequence goes on along the minus strand of JAUYWI010071298.1, from coordinate 4,758 downwards.
AATTTGAATATTTCATTGGAATGCTTTCAAATTTCATGTAGGTATGTACTTTATTATTTGACTAAGTATAATTATTGTATCAATTACTGGATCTCAATTTCAGACTATACAGTCTGAAATTGGCTCAGTTTCAGTTAACACTATAAATTGTCTGAAATTCTATTTTTGCGACAAATAAACAACTATAAATGACGTATAAACTCAGAATAACTTATTCTAAGCTATTTTAAACCATATTGCCTTGAAATAATTTTTGAAAAATAACCAGTTTTGCGAATTGGTCCTAACCGCCCTAAAAATTTAATGCAATCAATCTGAAATAATCCCGGATGACTAATTTCAATTTTGAGCAAAATGAAATGCTTCGTTTGTATTTGATCGTCATATGTATGGTGATTTTGATCAAAATAGTTTTTAAAACAAAAATATGGATTACAAGTTCTAGTGGCAACCCAACAAATTTGAAGTCAATTAAACAAACTTTTTAGCTTTTGAATCCGATCAATTCAAATGAAAAAAGTATTTTTGATGATTGTGTTATTTTTCAAGTACCTATGTATCAAGTAGGAAATCCAGTCCTAGTGGATGAGGGATTGAAATATTTATTAAATTTAATTAACTTTTCTATTATCTGCATATTACAAGTAGTATCTAACTTACTTATCTTCATAAAAGCTAATTATTATTCTTATCATACTCGTATTCAAAAAGTGCTTTAGCTTTTTTATTTGGTATTCGTATAAAGATATTTTTTAATTGTAAAATATATGCAGATAATGAACAAGAAAGATGTCAAATTAATGTATATCTGAACATAAATAATTCAACAGTCTTTTGTCATATTACCAGCTAGAGCAATTTACCTAGACAATTTTAAATGATTTACGAATGTAAAATAACTCATACACCTAGCTATGTATTCACCGTTTCTGGTTTTGGTGGGGAAATTTTGATGATTTTATTCTATCATATGTACAGGTCAGGCACTGCCTACTGCTTTTGAGGCCGCATAATTATTGTCGACCAATTAAGAGGACATTTGGTACACCACCGTTACCTAGTAAAGATTTGTCCAGATTTTTTAAATTTTAAAATACAAAATAATCATAGATACTTATAAAATGCTGAATAAATGAAATGTTCTAATCTTTTTTATGGAAAAGTTTGATTTTTTTGTTTTCTCCTTTGTTGTCTTCTTTCTTTTTTTATATAACAATAAGTATTTATGTTTGATTTCTGTATACCAAATTAATTCATTTTATTGATTTATGTAAATATCTGTTTTATTTTGTTAATTTCTATCATGTTTTTTTATTTTAAATTTCTTTAAAAAAATAAAAGATTGATAAAAGTTGCATCGTATCGACCTATTTCGAAAATTTAACTTTTAATTTATTTAAATTTTTCAAAGATATTTACCATGTTATTTTATCAATATGAAAACGGGCAACAATTTTAAATCAATCTATACGAAGAGTTAAACACGGTTATGTATGTTTGAAGGTCAAACCAATATTCTTGGCTGCTGATAATTTGAAATTTGAATTGCATTCGACCCTATACATATAGTCAAATTTACAGTTCTTGAAAACAATAAAAAACGATTATTATTGATTTCTAAATGTTCACTACAGAGTTTTGTTCATGCTTGCAAAAAAATCATCCTAACTGTACCTACACAAACTGTACTAGATAACAGTAATTTAATTCTTTTGGCTAGCGGATATTGTACAATCTTGGATGGTGAGGTTATGAATGCAATAAATATGCACATCTATTAATCAAAATTATCTTCAAGTACATTTTTATATTACCAACACAGTAGAATTACCATTTGTTTTTTGGTGGCAGAATGTACATATTAATTTTTTGTAAATCTTTTATTTTCTTCGATTTCTGTAAAGTTGGTCAAATTATATGAAATTAATTTTTTGGACTTTGCTAAAAAAAGCAAAACTATAAATTTATAAAAAAAATTCTTTAGAAACTATTCCATTCTGGCCGGACGTTCCAAGGGACATACTGTGGATAATAAAAAAAAAATGGTCTATTATTTAATAGATAATGAAGAAGGTTCTATTTATAATATTGGTCTGTATGATGATTAAATATATTGTGGGATAAATGGACCATATACATTAAATCATGAAATTCCTATTGCTATTATTAAAGCTTTTATAAATAATTGTTGTAGGCATAAACATTTATTAGTCGGTAGGTAAATTAATTAAAGTTTAAACCACAGAAATCGATTTTGCTTTTACAATTTACTAAATTATTAGTAAAAGATGGATAGTAAAAACAGTGCTCTACGAACTCAGAATTTGTCCAAAAAAATTTAATGGTGTGTATAAGTCCTTTAAAATGTGTTAAATTAAATTTTGTTTTTTCAGCTAAAAAGATTGGATTATTCCATTTTATTGTATGTTGGGAAATGTGCTTAACTTCCGATAACCTGTACGATATGGTTTCCCAGTGCGGTTAGCAGCATCTGATCATTTGCTACTAAGGTCAATAACTTCGATGTAATTTCTGATTATTGATTTTAATACTGCTCATTTATTAAATTTAAATTTAAAAAACTGTTTTGATGAATTTAGTACGAAGCCTCTAACAACTACCTTTTCTGTCTTTGCAATATGTGTTTAAAATTAATTGATTATTTCTTCTATAATTACCAATTTCTGTTATATATAAATATAATTTGATATAAAGTTTTCGCTATATAAAGATATCATTATGTGCCAATAAAAATTAAGAACATATAGAATTTAATATATAAATTAAATTATTCTGCTGTTGTTAATAGTAGTAGTGTAAATGGTCCCTTATTTACACAAGGGAGGCGGAGGGAGGTTAGTCCGAAAATAATTAAATTCTGAGTCGATTAAGTCTCCTCTGTGAATAAGGGACCATTTAGGTGAGTCGGAAATTTAATTTTCTTAAGCAAGTAAACTAAAATTTATTTAATTGAGAATTCACACTGGACCAAATTTATACTCCCAAAGACGTATGATTAAGGTTATGATTAATTGTCGTATCACTTCAAACGGTAAAGTTGCATACCATTTGTGGACCAAAATTCTTTTTGTATCGAAACGACAGATCCGATCGTGTTTTTTATAGACTTTACAAATCGGCGTATATGTTTAGATTATGATTAATTATCATATCAATACCATAGTATATAAAACATATTCTGTTTAAATGAACCAATTTAATATAACGCAGGTGACATTTATGTATCGCCTAGCAATTACACAATAATAAACACCATCACAGCAGACTCCAATTTAATGGTTATATTTCAAGCTTGCCACATATACCATCTAAAGTGCTAACAAATCACAAGCCGAGTTTTAAACATGTTTCGGATTAAAAAGCCCTTTACTGTTTTACAGTTATGGTAATTTGTTTTAATTAATCAAGTTTACACTACCCATGTGGCATTCGTTTACGCCTATACATTCCTATTAAAATCCAACACCAAATCCAAACCTACAGCATAAACCATAGAGTTCAAAGTAAAAAACATATTTTGTAGAATTCCAACATAAATAAAATGATATAACATGATATCGATTGCTCCTCAAAATAACTAAGTGGTCCCGCGATATAGGGTCAAGTATAGCCAGTTAATGGTTGAATATAACTCCTCGAAGTAACATGAAACAATGTTCTCGCAGTATATAGTGACGGGTATAGTCAGTCAATTAATAGTTGAGGATTACTCCTCCAACACAAATGTTCCGCACATATAGCGACAGACATAATCAATCAATAAAGAGGATATCTCCTAAACACAAATGTTCCACACACACAGCGACAGACATAATCAATCAATAAAGAGGATATCTACTAAACACAAATGTTCCACACACACAGCGACAGACATAATCAATAAATAACACAAATGTTACACATATAAGGTAATAGTTGGGTATTGTCAAAGCACATAAAGTCACAGTTTAGCCTCAAAATACCATTCTGGGTTGTTTCGTCGTCCTTGTCGTTATCGATAGATAACCGCTGATTTATAATGTTAGGGGTGTAGGAGAAATAACACCATTTTTCCTGCAGTTGTCTATAATGTTGCTTTTGGCCATCTGTTTTCTAGGGCTGTCGCTGGCGGCTGTGTCAAAGGCCAATGAGGAGTTCCGCAGTGCCACTATCGCTGATAAGTCCAGTTGCAGCGGATTTGCTCCTACCTAATTCCGTATCGTCCTCTTTAATACGCGACCATTTGGCTGCTTCATATTTGGACATTGGTTGAGGGAGAATGTAGGAGGGGATGTTGCACAGTTGTTTCTTGGAGTCAGTCATTGAACTCGGCCAATTTCTGCTTCACACCAGTAAGCATAACATCGCCAACAAAGTAGCGGAATGAATATAAGAAAACTGTTGGTTGTTTGAAGTCGATTGGAGCGATGCCACTCTTTCACTCTCTCTCTCTCTCTCTGTTTTCTGGACCCATTGGGCCGACTACCTGCACTGTAGCCGATCACAGCGACAAGCACCCTTAAACCTGTGACCCAGGAAAGTGTGTGCGTTTCGCAAGTAACACGGTGTAGCCAGTACCCATTGGTCACCATGGGGAGGGCGCACACATTAAGCGGCAATGCCAATGATCCTCTAAATATACGCTATTTTGCAAATACTACTTTTTAGTAGTATCAGTACCCCGCGGTCACCATGGGAGGCAGCACATATTAATCTCTGGTGACAACCTCTTCACGGTCCTTGGGCTAAGACCGGTTC
>JAUYWI010071287.1:0-14338 GCA_034780595.1 Parotoplana pacifica | reverse complement strand
AAACCTGAAGATATCAAAAACTACCGCCCTATCTGCCTTTTCCCAGTTCTCTACAAAGTGTTTACCAGACTCATCCTCCATCGTACAAAGCAAGTTTTCAATGAAGAATGCGGGAAGGAGCAAACGGGATTTAGAAGCCAATTCTCGACCATTTATCAAATTCACACAATAAGACAGCTTGTTCAAAAGCACAATGAATTCAGAAAGAACCCTTTCCTTCTTTTCATAGATTTCGAAAAAGCTTTTGACTCAGTAGAACATAATGCTATCCTTAACTCTCTTAAAGAACAAGGAATACAACACTAATACATTCAAATCATCAAAGAAATCAATCGCCAAACTACAACTTCAATCAAACTGTTCCAAGCACCCATTCCAATTAACATTCAAAGAGGTGTCCGCCAAGGTGACATTATCAGCCCAGATCTATTTTCATGTTTGATAGAATCTATCATGAGAAACACCAAGTTCAGCGCTTATGAAGGCATCAACATCGATGGAGAAACCCTGTATTATCTTGCCTTCGCCAACGACATAATCCTATTAGCATCCAGTTCTACATCCATTGAAACTATGCTCAACAAAATCAGTGCAGAAGCTAACAAGGTTGACCTATAAGTCCACCCAGGCAAAACACAGTGGATGTCCAACAACAACACTAAAGCCACAGTCAAGCTTGATGGAAAAGAAATCAGGAGAACCAAAGAATACAAGTACCTTGGTCACACAATTACCACGGATGGAAACCTAACCAAAGAAATAAATAATAGAATCAGATGTGCTTGGATTGCCTTCTAAAAACTAGAACCTATTCTAACTTCTGTAAACACGCCGCAAAATGTCAAAGCTAATCTCTTCAATACAAACGTCCTCCCGGCTTTACCATATGCTGCCGAAACATGGAATACAACTCAATCTAATGAGAAAAAAATCAAACCACACAAAGAGCTATGGAGCTCAGAATGACCAACATTTCCAAGAGAAAGCATATCAGAGCTTAAGAAATCAAAAGAAAGAGTGGTGTCAAAGATGCTATACACTAGATCTACAGATGTAAACATCGCTGGACAGGCCACGTAGAAAAAATCCACGACAACCGGTGGACAATTAGGGCGACAAACTCGTTACCCTGCAACCAATCTAGACAACGTGGGAGACCTCGTGTTAGATGGGAAGATCCATTCAAAGCAACCTATGATATCACTTGGACCAGACTTGCTCAAAACAGAAATGAATGAAAGAAGAGAAGAGGTGCGCCAAATATTGAAATCACAGACCACAAAGTAACAAAGTAAGTATAACCTACCTAAAATATGTTTAATTTTTTAATTAGATTTTGTCATTTTGTAAAATATGGCTCCAGATTTACGCCAACATATTTTTTGCATCAAAGAGTATTATTCTGATAAGAACATCAATGCAGCATGTCGTCAATATGAAGAAGAATATCGTAAAACTGAGTGGTGGCACAAAGTGCGTGATATTGTATCCAGATTTGAAGAAACAGGATCGGTTGCCGATAAGAAACGATCTGGTCGTCCGTTTTCTGTGAACACTGAAAACAATCGTATGTTAGTTGCAGAATGTGAAATGCAAGAGCCAAAAAACGCTACTCGACGATTGTCACAAGAACTCGACAATAACAAGAACCACTATTCGTTCGATTATTTAGAAACTTGGCTTAAAACCATCGTTCCCCAGATTGGTTCAGCGTCTGAATGAAGACGACTTCGACCGATGAGTGCAATTTTGCAAGGATTTTGAATTAAACTTTGGGATGCTTCCAACAATATTTTTTCCGATGAAGCAATGTTCAAAATCAGTGGTCAAGTGAATCTCCATAATTTTGTCTATTACTATGATACTAATTCACATGAGGTGCTTGAGAAGTCAGTTAACATCCCCGGTGTTATGACCTCGGCAGCCATTTGCTCCACTAAATAATCGGCCCCTCTTTTTCACCAATACGGTTACTGGAGAAAGTTATCTGGAAATGCTAGAAACGTTTGCCATACCTAATACTTGTCCAACCTCTACTTTGCAATAAACACTACTGGTTTCAGCTGGATGGGGCACCGCCTCACTATTCAAAAAAGGTGAGAGACAGATTGGACGCTGAATTTCCAGGTGCGTGGACTGGTAGGAGGGGAACTGTTGAATGGCTACCACAAATCCCAGATCTATCGCCAATGGATTAACGCTGTCCGGGGCATTATCAAAGATCGAGTGTTCAAAACGAAATCCAAAAACATTATTTAATTACAGTGTTAGCACTGTTTATTTAAATATAAATATATATTAATTGTTAAATAATGTTAATATTTTAATTTTCGCCGGTGAATTATGGTCCACCCCACCCTGTAGAAATTAGATATGCTTAGGTATATGATAACATATTTCAATTTGTCTGATCACTATTCCAAAATGGTGACAATTTTATCTCAAATGACATATTTCTAGAATAAGATGTTGGGGAACACATATTTTCACTATGTAGGTAGATGGCCCCAATTCCTCAGTTAGTATTTCTGTATTCCTGCGGAGGTAAGATTTGTCTAGACAGCAAAGCTTACAACTTGAAGGAGATGCGTTATTAGAACTAAAATTAGATTCGAATATCATTTTCTAACACCTTTCCTTTCTTAAAAGTATACATAGCTAAGTATCTTCAATTCTAAGTGTCCTCAGTAAGGTTTTTGGGAGGAAAGTAAACTCAGGCTATATTCGAATTTATAATTTGCAACATGAAAATCAAAAATAACAATCTCTTTTTTCTCTTACATCGACATAGACCGCATTTATAAAATCGGTGCTGTCCGCACTTTCGTGAGAGAGAAGATAAGGCCGGGCTCGCTCAGCTGTAATTAAATATAAAAATAAAATGAATGAAATTAATTAAAAAGCAAATAATAAATCAATTGATGCTTGATTATTAAAGCTGTAGCTCTACTGTTGTAGGACAAGCATATTATTATTGGGTACAACTAGATTTCCTGATAAAAATAAAACAATTAAATTGTTTTCATCAGAATACTTTCTAGAAACAGTCAAGCGAGAAGTTACAGATTCGGTTTTAAAAATCAAAGTAAAAAAACATTATCAAAGCTACAACACATTGTTCTTTGACATGAAAACAGCTATTAGAACAAAACTCAAATTGCATTCAAGTTAATCCAAACAACCCTAGCATCTATGTACACTGGAAACATTTTCGATGAATACACAAGTTCACAAAATATTGTATCAGATTAAAATAACTGTGTAGATGAAATTACAACATAGTACTTTTAGGCAATTTCGCCATCTAGTACTTCCATTTTTAAAAAACAAAGTGTGTATGAGTTGTACCTAATATAAAATTTACAGGATACTATGGACCTGATTGGCTCCAATGTTTAATAAGGGACTGCTTAATATACAACACCTTCATTGTTTGTTGGTATTTGCCAAGCTGACTATTCTCTGTTGTTGCTGCTGCTGCTTGTTTGTTTGTAGAGGACACTAAAGAAGACGTCGCAGAGTTTCCTCCACGAACGCCCCAGCTTCCAAGGGATGACGCACGAGAACGTTCGCCTGACGGCGGAAATCTTTGCCAAAAATTCTGTTCCTGGTGGGAGTAGTAAGAGCTGGGCATTCAGTGACCGGATGGATATGGTCTTCTGACCCTATGTTACAGGGGCGGCACATAGATTCCTCGGATTTTCCTATTTTCTTTTGGTAGCTTTCAAGGTCTCGAACCGGGTACCTCCCGATCTGTGGTCCAGCGCATTACCCACTAGGCTACCGTTTATCAAGAGGTCTACATGTTTTACCAATAAAAATTTATTAAAGTTAAATTTATAGACACCAGAGTTAATAGAAAGTTTAGGGGCAATACACATAATGCAGATTAAATGTTAAGTGTAGATTGCTTCATTTCTTTGCTTGGCGGTTTTTTGCAAACTGAATTAATATGAATATTTTGTAGATTTTATTATTGTATGCACACATTATTAAATTAGATTTACTTGCAGCTGATAAAAATTGATATTATGTACTTTCATCAAAAAAAATACTGAGACGAACTTACGAGGCTGAATCATTATATCGCGACTTTTCCATCGATTTTCCGTTCGGTGGCCTCCGGCACATTCGCCCACAGATAGATCTTTCACAAATGCATTGATGTTCTGAAATTAGAAAATAAATATCTAAAGTATAAAATATTGAACGAAATTCCAAATTTCAACACTTCATTATTTATCAAGAAGGATCCTCAATAGAACAAACAAAACCTACATTAAATTCTTCATCATAACCCGTAGATTTCGAAGAATTAGTCTTGCCTTCCAGAATCTTCATTCTTAGATCTAGAGCGTGCGCAGGGAACATGGTTCGACCAAAACTGATGTAATTGGACACTGTTTCATAAATAAATCGATACTGGTTGAAGGTGGCTACCATAAGAGGCCTGTTTTCACGTAGTTGGCGCACTGAAGCAGGGATATCTATGGGCTGATTGGCCTCACACTTGTCGAGCATCTGATCGATACAAATGAAACACCCTGTGCGCCCAGCACCCGAGCTAAAATACGAAATAAAAATCCGTGTCGTCCCCATCAAAAATTTATAATAGCAATGAAAGGAAAACACTTTGTGTAATTTATATGGCTATATGATTTCGAACTTTGGTGTTGCCAATCAGCTGGCAATGTCGGGTCACAAATGTCGACATGATGGATTGGGAAAGTGGATGGTCGCGGTAGCAGAGGTCGACCAACAATACGCTGGATTGATGGTGTCAAACAAACGATAGAAATTGAACAGCCAACAACTCAATGTGGTGACGCTGGATTGGACTCGATGGCGAGAAGTCATATTGGAGGCCACGAGACGACGTCAGACGCCGTGATCGACTCCACATACATATGATTTCATTGTAGATAATTTCATTTTTATTGTGCTTGGATAGAGGAAAACCGCAGCATTTATAATTGTTCTATATGTAACAATCTTTTCGTCTTATGTTGATAAACTCAATAATATAAAACAGATTTTAAAATTTCTATGCCTAAAAAATTCTCCGAATATCAAAATTTTATTTGTGTAAATGAAGGTATATACCGTATCTATATAAAATGATATGCAACTGATTAATTGTTTCACTAGAAGATAAAAGATTTTACTGCTTTGAATTCTAATGCCCCCTTCATCGTATCACCTACTACGGGAGAAAGAATCATGTATTTCTAACGATTTGAGCTGTAACATGTTGGGTCTATAAACAAACATAAATTTCTGATTTAAAAAAATGTCACCAGTGATATACGTGTTGAAATTAACAGGAATTCAAAATAGAATCAAATCTTCAATGATTGAATTAAATATGACAAACAAAATCTATTACATACATAAAGCCTAATTACTGCAATATTTAAAAAAATATTATTTAATTTCAATAATTAAGTGAAACTTAAATAAATAAATAGATTATTAATTTATTAATTTTTAAAAAATCAATTCGTGTAAACTTCTAAGAATACCTAAAAGTTAAACGTCTATGTTAATTGAATCATACAATAATAACATTTACTACTTAAAATAATTGTAGAAGCATAAGTTCAGAGTATTATTTTACCTAATTGTTAGAATTACAAATATGTATAGGTATATGATGATATTCATTATGGAATAAGACGAAACTAAATAGTGTACCTAAATTAACTTTCTATTCAAAATAAATTAATTTTTGTTAGAAAAATGTAATCTGGATATATGTAGCTACATCCATGTACCTATACACATAATGTATTAAAGAAAACATTTTCTTTGAAGTACAGAGAGGGCTAGTTCCACTAAGTGAAGGATCAATATTATATCTTGTTCATCACAATAAAGAATACGCTTAATCCGTGTGAAAATTACCGTTATGTACGAAGAAATAACCTACCTAAAAATAAATGAAATGAAGACAATATTTTTCTTTGACAGACAGGAAGAATACAAAAAAGTTAATTTTATAGGAAGTTTAAAATTGTTACAAACAATAATACTCCACCAAATAAGATTAGTTATTATAATTGTATTTGAATGGTAAACCCGAATCAAATTTCTTTAGTCACTCTAAATTTTATAATACAAAGATTAGTTAATTAAAGATTCCAGGCCAGAAAACCATAATAGATTAACACATTAAAAAGATGGTAGCTAACTTTTCGGCTATGAAGACCAAATATTTCCGATTGTCAAATATGTTTAGATTATTCCGAGTTCAAGTAAATAACCATTGTCTGTTTCTAAAGTTGAAACCAAAGACGTTATATGGAAAGTGTAGTAGTAGTATAGTTGAAATCTGTGGTTGAAACAGATGGAGGGCTCCCACCAACATGTAGACCAACAGCAGGTCTCAGATTGCAATGCAAAGGAAATTAATGATCAGATTTAGTGGAATTGAAATATATACGTAATAGTTAAGGAGAGCTGTTTACATATTAATAAATATAAAGCAATGTTTTTTTTAGACAAATACGATGTGCATATTGGATTTTATTCATAGTTTATAGACTAAGATATTTTCAATGGACAGTTTGGCTGAAAGTGTTTTTCCCCACATGCCCCATGTAAAATGAAGATTGACACACACAACCCCATGAAAGATGAAGACGATTCCCACTTTGAAGATGTTAAATATCAATATTGTGTCTTGATTAAGCGGCCCCTTGAACGTCAGCAAGACACAAATTTAATACTTTCTGGTCCAATTAATCTGAACGTGCTGATGTTTATAATATTTTCAAATCAATTCAACTAAATTGAGAAACATCAAAATTTAATGCATGACCTGGGTTCCACTCTTCAAAAATCACTGTGACCGACTTCAATTTCAGACTTTAGATAAAGTCGACCCAGTGATCATAGTAAAATATATTATTTAGGTATAAATTCTTATTTTTTGTGCTGGTTGACATCGTTGATATTTTCTACATTTGTTAGGCATCTACAAATGATCACTTTCTCGGGAGATTTTATAGAAAGTGTCTTCTATGTATTTTTAAATGACAAAATGGCATTTAAAAAAAATACATTTTTCAGAGAGAGCCGATATATGACCATAGTAGGGTTAAACCAAATAATAATAATCAGAAGATCCGTGAAAGATGGCAAATCGAATTGGGAATCTTTTAACATCTGAAAATATGTGCCAAGAGCCCTGTCTACGAGGGGTTTTATGCCTCACAGAAATCATCAGACGAAGGGTAATCAATTAGTATAGCATACAAAATATTACCAAACATGTGTTGATGATCACATAAACAACATTTACCGAAAAAAATAAAACTATTTTAAATGAAAAGAAAAAAGGTTCATCCATATACATATAAAACCATGCTTTTTAACACAAAAATAATCTGTTATAAATTGTTGGATTTGTTAAAGGAAGTTAGGTACTTATCTAATCTGTAAATTTTAAAAACGAAATAATATGATGTTTAATTTAACTCGTAACCAATCAAACAAATAGGTAGATTTATCTTTGTAAATGTGTTATATTAATTCACATTGCATATTTTAGAGTTAAGTGCATAGAAGAAAACAAAAAAAGAACCAAAAACACAATGATAAATGACGAAAGAGTTTGAATGTTAGGTAGCTAGAGATGTATAATCGTTTAAATAAAATTATTTGACTGAAAATAATGACAAAACCTCAGAAGGTAAACTAAGGTACTTTCAAAATATTGTGATCAATTAAATTTCAAATTTGTTTGACCCCCTCTTTTACATACCAATGAACGCTATTCATGTTGTATTTTCTACATATTATATTTAGAATTTAAAAACAAACCATGTCTGTAGAAACAAGATGAAAAATAAATAGAATCTTGTATATTCTTCCTAAGGACAACAAGCTCAACCACGACAAGTTACAAAAATATACACCAAATTAATCTTCTATATAAAAATATTAATGATATTTCAATTAAAATCTGACAATTTTGCTGTTTTCAATATTCTGGATGTTTGTCAAACTAAAGCATCTTATTATTAATTGGGGTATATTTGCTAATTCAAATATAGGTAGGTAGGTATATCTACTGTTTTTTAAACAACCTTATTATTTGATAACTGACTAAATAGAAGTATTATTTATGTATTTTATCAATAAATTTGGAAAACTTTGCTGTATTTTATACGAATGATAGTTAGGACAAATTTGATGCAGTTATTTGTTTAGTGTTACCTGCCATTCTGCTCATTTCAGTCACAATTCGATCACAAGTATTGACCTACTTGGATATTAGGCGGTATCCATTTTATTGCAAAATTACTATCTATCCCCTAGATATTAAGAAACAAGTTAGTTACTTTTAACATTTTGAGCAATATTGTGACTATGATAATGTCACTTTTTGACAGCTATTACCAAGAGACCTAAGTACAAGAATGCCTAGTTCCATTTTTAAATATTTAAAGTTATCAAACTAATAATAGAACAGCGGTAGTTTGAATTAAAATGTGCAATCTAAAGAGACTCACAAAAAGTTATCCTCTAAAATCGAATTTCAAGAATAAAGTTATAAATCGGAAACTATTTTTCTTCTTACTTACTCTTCAAATTTAAAAAACGAAAAATCATTTCTAAAATATAAACATATAAATTGGATTGCTTAGTTGTTTTTCTTTTATATAGTAAGAAACGTTACCAAATCTTGCCATCCACTCTTAAATATCTTTGATTTGAATGTAGTTCAGAACACTGCACACGGAAATTCTGAATTCATTTCTATAGTAAAATTTACCTTTAAAATAACAGACTTCTAATAAGAAGTTAAACATTTTAAAACTAAATTTTACCCAATAAGTATCTTTGTTAGAGATGCGATAATACCTGCAATGAACCAAAATTGGTCCGCCTCGTTTCGAGATCCACTGTTTCATTTTCCTCCGAACCTCCAGCACCGTGCCATTATTTGTATTATCAGTCTCACTCCAAGATTGAAACTGAAACTGTCGTAGATATCGTGTTTCACCGTCCTAACAACCAAAAACAACTCCATTAATTAAAAAATATATATTACAGAGCATATATAAGTAGGAACATAGCTGCCTAATTTCGATATATATTTTCTGAAATACTTTCCTTTTGTTTTATTATTTCATTATATTGCATCCAACAACAAACATGTGTTTAGAATTTCAATTGATCTAGGCAGTAGAAATGCTTTCTTGCAGACATAGATACGATCTGAACAATCGAATGTTCATCAATGATAAAATAAAATTGTTTTAAAAAGCTATTAAAAAATAATCCAGATAAACTTGAACTATTAGGAAGAATGTAGTTTTCAAAATTTTTAGGTTATTCTTTTAAATTCAACAAAAAATTTCTATTTGATAGATAATAAATGCCTAGATATTTTTTCGTTATACTTTCTGCAACAGGTCTATTTGTCCGCACAAATACCTACCAAACGAAAAATAAAAACAAAATAAAACAAAATCGACAACATGAACGAATTTTAAAGATAAGTGAGGTTAGTAGAATATCTAAATAACAAATTTAACAATAAGGTCAATGTGTGGGAAACAAATTAACTTTTGACTTCCATCTCTTCAAAGGAAACCTAAAAGGAAACGCTGGAGATAGTAGGCACATAATCAACTATTTATAAATATAAATATTATTGTATTGAACTTTATCATCCATTCATCCGCCATGATACAGTTCTCGTTTTACAATTTCCTTTGCACACTGCTTCGTTTGAGCATCCGTTTCATTCTCAACCACCAGAAAACAAGACGCTACTGGATGGGGTGGTGAATCGGTTGTACCGATTTGTTCCCCTAGTTGTCTAGATAATTGTTTTCTTTCTCAAAGATATAGATTGCAACACCTTGTACTTGTACTGGGAACTAAATGCTTGCAACTATTCCTTGCTATGGGGTCGGTAGTGATAAAAATAAAAAAAATAATATGACCGATAACTAGCTATATGTACATAGGTCTGGGATCAATACTGTGCGTCTATTTATTTGAAACAATCAATAAAGAAAATGTTAATTAGACAATTGCATGAAATTCAACTATTTAAAAGACACATAGAAATTATTTCGTTTAAATCAGGTAGCCAGACGCAATTAAGTATTGGGTAGTACAGAAGTTCTTGAAATCAAAAGAACAATTGAGACAGATGAGATAGACACTAAAAGAACTAACTGTGGGTACTGCAACTTACATACTGTACTCTAAAAGTTCTAATTGTATATTCAGCAGTATTGTAGGACACATCCAACCAGACGTCAATGCCATCATAGCGACCATGACTGTTGTGCCAATACTTCTCACATTGTTGCTGCAATTGATAGAATAAATCTACAACTACTTCAGCCATTTTATAGGTCGTGCATCTAGATCAACAATAGGTTATGTGGGTCAATGTAAATATATGTATGTATATAGGTCAGTAATAAATAATCAGGTATATAGGTAGGTAAATGCTATGCAGGTCACTTATATGTTAATTCTATGTAGGTCAATGGATAAATGAATGCTAGATCAATATTAAATAGTTGTATAATAAGTCAGTTATAAATGTAACTAGGTCAATTATGTATATAAATGAATGCAGTACAATTAAATAATCGACTTACAATATGCACCTACATGATATGATTGTCTATAATTAACCCACATACATGTATCTATCATTACGCCATATAGATTTATTTAGGAACAATTATCTGTAACTGACCTACAATTTATTTAGGTCAATTAATAAAATTAGGTATGTTATGTATGTTCTTTTAAATATGCTCCAATTTTTTTCAAAATTTTACAAAAATTTAGTTCGTATAATTAATTTAGATTTGGAGAAGTTGTCCTAAATTTGATAATCAGCTGTGCCTCACTGAAGAAAGTTCGATACTCACCCGTGCATGTTCAAAGAGGTTAGTCGTGACGATAATACAAGGACACTGATATTGCCAAATCATTCTCCAAAAATCGCCCACGGTTTTGATGTTCGGTCCTGGATAGGAAATAAAGAAAAGTACAATTAATAGTCCAAAAGGATCTATTTTCTGAGGTTTAATTTTGACCACATACAAGGTGGAGCAACATTATGAAGAAAAATAATTAAAAAGTGCAATTCGTAGACGATCAAGCAATGCTAGCAGACTCAGAAAAAGGACTCCAATACCTTGTGGACAGTTCTAATAGAAAAGCGAAGGATTTCAACATACAAGAGACAAAGGTAATGCGAGTTTCAAGAAATGGGCAGGATCAAATGGACATTACACATAATAATCAACAAATTAAACAAGTAAAATTTTCAAATAGCTTGGAGCAAATATAACATCGGATGGAGGGTGCAGTAGCAAAATCCAAAAAATCTCTATTCTGGTACAAATTAATTTGAATATTATTTACACAGAGAAAATAATTAGGCACTACAGTACATAATAGACAGATCAAAGAAGGTAATATTTAGATAGGTACCTAGATATAGCAGAAAATGTAATTATTTTATGTAGCAAAACAATTCTGAGGTTTAGGCATCAAATAACCAAAAGTGGATATACCTAAGACTAATACTTTTATTAATGTGGAATGTACCTAACAAGTTGTAATTAAAAATGTTACTATATTTAGAAGATAAGGAGAAATAGATCTTACCTTGTGCGGCAATATAGTGTCTATCTCCTTTGCTACCCTGAAGACAATCAAGAAAATTTTAAATAATTACAACAATTTTATAGAAATACATGCTATATCTATCATGCAACTATTGAGGTATCAAAACTTCAGACGCAAATTTTCTGTGTTTTTTACAAATATGATGCGATGTATGGATTACTAGAATAAGATGATTTAAATTTATAATATGCATATGACCGACCTTTTTTACACTGAAAAGGTCCAAAAATGGTCAAAATAGCTGCAATTTTTTTATTAATAATTTTCTTTCTAACCTCAACATTGATTTTCAAAGAACGTAACTTACAAAACCAATAAATATAAATTCTACAATTCCATCATGGTTATTGTAGTTAATAGAATCGCTTCATGTACTAGTATGGGCTAAAAGTCACGCACCTTAGGAAATATTTTTATTGATACATACTACATTTCTATATAAAAAAACATGAAAATATCTGTCAGTTTTCGAAGTAGTCACCACCAACTCAAAATTCTTATTTCTCAGCCGATCAACTTTTTCACTGGTTTCTGATTTTGGCAAACTCCATAGTTTAACAAGGAACAAACACCCGCCATCCAACCTCCACATGCCAAAATATTTCAAAATTTGAAGTCAATCAAACAAGGTTCATAAACCTGTCCTAATGTTGTCATTGGCCTCTAGCAAGACAATATTTTTTGAAAAGCAATTTATTCCTGGTCGATAATTCTTTGTGTCTACCAAATTTTAACACGATCAGACTTTCATAAAATAACATTCACAATTTAATTTGCCAAACCCATTTATTTGCACAAAATTTCCAATGAAAACAGTTCTTTCTTTAAAAAATACGAAAACAAATATTGGAAAAGAAAGAAAATTTAAACACAATCGTATTAATTTACTTCACATCAATCATACCACAAACATAATATAATTAATACTCCACTTGTAGACTCAATTTACAACATCAAAGTCAACTGACCCAAGCCAGCACACTACCTACCCTGATCCAACTAGCGTTTATATAGTTCGATCCAGGTTTGTTTGCCAAAGTGTTGAGCTGCACAGCATTGTGTCCAACTAAATAGAAAGATAAACAAACTTGGCAATTTATCAAAACAAACCCGAAATACATGAATTCTAAGGTTTTACTTACAAAATAATGTTATTAATAGAAATTATAGTTAAAACACCTAACTGATTTTTTTAAGTAAAACAAAACTAAGAAAATTCAGAGTTTTATTTTACAGCCTTTTCAAAGTAACAAACCATATTTTATAAATATGTATTTTAATTTCATTTTTATATCTGAATTTAACATCCCCATACACAACAGGTTAACCCAGAGAACCGATATTATTGTGCTGTCACCTCTCTAGCAAAGCAGAATAGACAACTAGTACCAGCCGTGGAAACAAAATGTTTATAATGGTTTGGATCCTGTACAGTTGTTCAACAATACATATGGGAAAAAATTAATTAAAACAGCTGTAGTAGGTCTCTATAGCTAATTCCACTAAGACTACCAAAATATAATAGTCCAAAATTGAAATTAAATGTCCTTTCATGTGTAAACTGATAAAATGGCAGTGGTGGGATGTAAAAGCATTTGCCTCCAAAGACAGAAAAGGAAAATAAAAATATGTTTTTATATATTTATTGTTTAATATACCTGTACGGGACTTAATTATTACAAGTATGTGACACTGCGAGAAAGATGTACAATTCTGCTGATAAAATACACGAGATATAAGCGCTATTGCATATGGGTATCATTTATTAATTAAATTTAAAATTGGTAATAGGATATTCTATTACATTCTGCCTTCGGAATATCCAAAAGGGTGATTAGCAATGCGCTGTGCAAATTGGTATACGAACAAGAGGCGTACCTGGCCTAGATTCGGACAGCTATCTACCTAAAATAACCCTGGATTCGATCTCTAAAACTACTAAGCCTATTACATGCTCAATGAACGAGATTTTTAGAGAAATTGTGTCACAAGATATGAATAAGCTGTCCAAAAGGGCCGAAAACAATTCGCTTTAGATATGTCATGTTATGAAAGAGATCAATACAAAATAATTATAAATCATGGTAAAAATCTTGCCCATTGAATGTTTTAAAATAAAAATATCAATAGCACGGCGTACTCATCATCGGTAACTAAAAACAATACCATAATTGCGAATATTAATACTAGAATCATTATTTCTTTAGAATCAAATACCAATGATTTTGATCTTGGAGGTTTCATTCCTTAATCTTGACAAATCTAAAATGATCGTGTTAAAATAAAATGTTCCAATTAAAGGAAAATACAAAGATAAAAGTACTGAATGTTGGTCACCCTCAATTAGTATCTTTGACTTTTGTGATTCATTTGATATTCACTAAAAGTATGAATTAGAATTTAACTCGAAACTCTAACCTATGGGGCCTTGATATGACTAATTTGGTTGGACAGGGATATGATGGGGCGGCAGTAATGAGTTCCAGTAAAAATGGGGTTCAAAGTAAAGTAGCTGAACAATGTCCTAATGCAACGTATGTGCATTGCTTATCGCACATTCTTAATCTTGTTGTTTTGAGTAGCTACAAGTGTGTTCCATCCATCAGAGACTTGTTCGACAATGTTGGCAAATTGACCTGGTTCCTTGGAGGCAGTGCAAAGA
>JAUYWI010071276.1:0-14343 GCA_034780595.1 Parotoplana pacifica | reverse complement strand
GCTGATGAGGCCCAACAAGGCCGAAACAGCTGTCCTGGGCTATCACTTACGAGTAGTATGAATAAGTAGTATATTTTTATTAAAGTATTCCTGTTTTTTTATTATCACTCTTAAACACAAATAAAATTCAGTCGTATTTATTACATTTTTTATGAATTTTGTAATGTTTGTTGTTTATTGTAGCATCCTTATCCTTCCGAGGAGCAGAAGAAGCAACTGGCTCAGGACACTGGGCTGACAATATTGCAGGTTAACAATTGGTAAGAAGAACCAAAATACGCCGGTTGCTCGATTCTTATAAACTACGGGAACATTTTTATTGTCTGAATAATTAATAAGAAAATCGGATGCATCTAAATAATTTTAAATAAAATGACAAAATGTTTATTGGACATAGATGGAAGGAAAATGTCTTTTCTATTATTATCATCTCTGTGAATTAGTGACACACAGAGAGATAGAGAAATGTTATCTTCGAATGCTTGGCAGTGTTAGGGGGGGGGGGTGCTCTTAAAGACGCATCTCATCTTATAATCGACTGCCAGCCCGGCAATGGGACACAAATTACTTGATTGGGTTTGACAGGTCGGCCAAAATCGAATCGTCTTGGGGCAGTCGCATTGGCAACATCACAACGACGACTGCTGCTGGAGTCTGGAACGAATGATCTATGCGTCCCTCTCCTCAAGAGCACACAGACAGGCCGGCAACTAGATGGAGACGCCGCGCCGATAGAGTTGGCTGGCTGTTTCTCCAGGAGATCAATTGATAGTTGGAGTTCTTTGTGGGGAACAGGAATGCTGGCGTTTGTCTCCAAATTGTTGTTGTTGTTGTTGTTGTTGTTCTGACAAATCTCAGATTAGAGAGGCCTCCGGAAGAGTGATTTTCTGTTTGCGGGGGTGGGGCGGTTGCTTAGTGACCCTTTGAAATATTCTAACTGGTTCATTTCTTTAAAAAAACATTGATGGCCCTTCTAATGGAAGTTTTCTTTATTTTGATATTTTTATTGCTTTATTCTCTTTTCTTTTCTTTTTGAATTCCTCTAAATATCTAATCATTACTGAGGCAATTTTTAAAATAAGATAATTTTTGATTATCGATTTATTTGATTCACTATAAATTTAGCAAAGATCCGAAAGAATCAGAGCAATAAAAATCGATAATCAATAGGAATTTGAAGTGGCTAGTTTGGACATTTTTAATCGGCAATCAGAAGGCCCAAAAACGTTTCAACTTTCCTGACGCACAATGATTCAATTGGAGCCAGCTATGTTTGGCAGTTACACAAATAACGACTTGACCTAAATCTCAAACCCGAAATCTCCGAAATTTGTCGTTAACAATTTTGTCGTTGAGATATTTTCTTAGAAATATCATTAGCCTGAGTTATGCTGGTGGAATTGATTATTGCCGTGAAGGTTTCAGCGAAACATCACGCGTCCTACCTGCAGACTGGGGGTCATAAATTTCAACTTTAATGACTGTCGATGGTCGAAATCTCGTTCTAGGACAATGGAAATCGTATAAATTCAAAGTTCTCTGTGCATACCATGATGCGTGCATAACATAACATTAGCAAACAACCTTCATTGGAATTTTTGTCTTCAGTCATTAAGTGAGCTTGTTGTTTCTTGTGTGGTGTGTCTGTGTGTTTGGCTGTGTTTGCATTGCGCAATAAAGGAGGGGGCAGGGGACATTTGAAGTTGAGCAGGATCTTGCTCTAGAAGGCCCAGGTCAGGGTCTGATCTGCCACGTCATGTCGCCGGATTGAATCGCTGTGCAAATAGTTAGTCGAAGAAACAACAATGGCCAACAGAGAGAGAGAGAGAGAGAGAGAGAAGTTGAGAGTGGAGGTCTGTTATATCAGCGATTTGGGGGCGTTAACGCCTGTCAGCGGATTAAGATCGAATTTCACCCGAATTATAGGATTGTTCTTTTTGTTAGGAAATCATTGCAATCGCAATTATCATCTGATTGTTTTTCTCAGTTTCTTTTTTCTGTCGACAATGTGATGTTATTTTGTTTTTGCGTCATTACTCCGGCCTGGGTATTTGTTGGTTTGTTAGAGAAGATAATTATGGGGATTAGAGGTCCATTAGCTGACGCTATTTAATTAATTTTTAACTTTTAATTCAGTGAGTCAACTCTATTTTTTGGGAGATAATTGCCAACATATGGCATTGATTTCATCGTTGTATTGAACAAGAATTCGATTTTTCTATTTCAGGTTTATCAACGCCAGAAGACGAATTGTCCAGCCAATGATTGACCAGTCGAATAGAGCCGGTAGGTGCAATGCTTGTCTTGCCCCCACTTACCAGATCAATAAATATGGTCACCCCCACTTGGGGGCGGGGGGGGGTGTTAGCTGTGTTCTCTGTGCAACGTATAGAGCAACAAGCCATAGAGCGGGTGAATTATGTCATTAATGCCCAAATGTTGCCTTATTACACGCATGTTGGGGCGGCTATTTGACGCTTAATATGGAAACTTAGTCGGTAATTTGAGCGGTTTGTTTATTTGAAGACGACGATGTTGATGATGATCGGGTAGAGGTGTGTGCTCCACTATGCTGGGCGGCTGTACAAACTTGGGGTTTCTGGTGCAGTTTTCTAGACAAAGATATCATCACACATACATTACAACCAGTTTGTTTGAAATATGTTAATTAGCTCGGGTTGTGTTTATTTAAGAAATATACAAACCAGTTCAATAATTTGCATTTTCTTTTCCTTGGCGGAATGAGTGCATTATATCGCTGCAATCACTGACAAATCTTTGGAACAGCAATCGTTTTTTTTAAAGAAGAAGAACTGATTAACAAAGCGAGGAAAAGACATGCAGCTAGCTCTACATACGACTGGATCGGCCGCTGTCATGTCGACAAAGGCCCAGAAATGATGCCGAAGAAATATGCAAATGACGACCAGAGAAATTTGAAAGAGATTTTTTTTCGGTGTTAATTTGTATTATTTACCAAACCTCCTAGTTCTCTGTGATTTCTCTGGCTCAATGTCTATCTCTGCACAATACGGTGACGGACACGTGTATCTATTTTCACGGGAATGAATTATGGAAGAACAGTGCTGCGACGTATAGCGTCTTACAGGGCAAGTGGGGGGGCAGACACCCCCGACCGTCTCGTGATGGTGTGGTGCCCCTCGGGCTGTGGATAAAGTGTGCGCCGACGCTGCTGCCTGCTTGTCACCAGAGTGAGTTGAGGCCTGGCTGGCTTCTCTCCGTATAGACAACACACTTGTGTCACATCTCTGAGAGGAGAACCGGCTTGTCGCCAGGAATTAGAGGCTTGTTGTTGTTGTTTTTTGCAAAATAAGAATAAAGCAGCAGCGCCTGGCAAGCGATGGCTGACTGTTGCTGCATAATAGCGAGTGAGTTCTGCTGCTGACAGCGTTATGATGCCTCCTTTTGTGTGTGCATAAATAATATCTGGCTGCCAGGCCTACAGGAAACATCACGGAGGGAAACACCACTGGCTTCCTGTAGCGGCTGGCAAGAACAATAATAATAACATTGTTCTAGCATTAGTTCGACCCTGATGAATATTTATAATTACAGGACATTGATATAGATAACTGATATCTCTGGCTGCACTTGGGCTGGCTATAGGCATTCAGAATATTATTAATATTAAACTTTTGCGCCTCTAGGATTATTGTTAGGCAATATAAATAAATATCTTATAAATATTTATAAGCTGCGATGTCATAACCGTTGTGATGCAGAGAGAGCAGCTAGTAGAGAGGCAACTCATGAGCCAGTGATTATTATTCAATTAGCCCGCTACAGCACACTTGACAGCATTCATCCGCTATTGATTTCACGTCAACTGCCTCTTGCTCACTTCCCAGGCTGGCGGGCCGGTGGGGGCTGGGTGGGGTACACTGCCCCTCGCTCCACACGACTCTCTCACTGACAGCAATAATAAGAACGGCAACAGTTTCCGCTTCCCCTCTCCTTGTCTTTGTTGTGTTGCTCAATGGATCAGCAGCAACCTTGTGGTGTGTGCACTGTTGCTCGAGCAGCAGTCAGCCCCCACCCAGCCAGAGAGACGAAAATTGTGCCGGGGTGGGTGTAAAATGGCTGTCAAGTTGTGTGTTGTTGTTCTTTCTGGTCAATTGACAAAGTGTCGCCTCAATTTTCCCAAGAATGAGCTGTTTCAGACGCAGCAGTCCGTGATTAATTCGCTCTCTATGTTCCTTCTTACTTGCTTAAATTGAGTGTTGTTTTTAAAAGAAATAAAGTCTCCTTTAATGGGGCATGGTACACTCCACATCGTATTATTTTACATTTAATATTTAATAGGAAAAAAAAACCTCGATTGTTGATGCCGTGACAATCTCACAATATTTGGCAAATGGAGCGTTCACTCGTTCTTCCCGGTGAAGTTGACTTTTTGGACTAAACTGAGCCAAGTTATTATTTTTTAAAAACTTTTATTTGATAGATGGATTGAATTGTCATATTAAGAAACATTTGCAGTGGGGAAATGGTTGAAATGTTGTCAATGGCTTCTCTTTTAATTCTTACACAAATTTCTGAAGTAACTACTCTCCCTCTCTCTCTGTCCAGGTCCCCATGGCTACTCGGCAGATAATCCGGCCTGTCTGCCCTACATGGACAATCAACAGCTGGCCTATGGACGTGCAGCCGCTGCAGCAGGTGAGAGACAGACTGCGATTTCTATGGTATCTACTTAGGGCCACAGACAGCGATATTTTGGCGTCTACTTGGGGCCATAGACAGCGATATGTATGGCACCCAGTTAGGACCATAGACACCGATTTTATGGCAACTACTTAGGGCCACATATAGCGATTTCTGTGGTATCTACTTAGGGCCACAGACAGCGATTTTATGGCATCTACTTAGGGCCACAGACAGCGATATTTATGGCACCTACTTAGGGTCATAGACAGCGATTTCTATGGTATCTACTTAGGGTCACAGACAGCGATATTTATGGCACCCAGTAAGGGCCACATATGAGTCCACATCAGAGTTGAAACTCTGGCAAAACGAGTTTGTCATATATCGTGCAATGTATGTTCTTTACAACTTCTTTTGAACCACTATAAAGTTCCAGTTTTTAGTTTGCTCAATATGTGATTAAAGTAAATGATTTAGTTTTTAATAATTATGACTTAACTAAAAGTGATTAAGCTTAAACTTTGATGCTTGGTCGGTCCGCTATGTATGTAATTCGATTAAATAAGACATCCGCTCCAGAAGAAATCATATCGCTTTCCATTTAAAGTTGTTTTATGTGATCTTATTTGGTGATTTTGTGTTGAAGGAACTATTCTCCGTACTCGCTGACACACACAATCGGCTGACTAGTTCTGGAGAAAGAACAGACAAGAATCAGAAACATTATTATCAATTTCACATAAAACTTATTTTAGTATAATAATATAATTGCGCCTAGATTCCACTGCTAGATAAACAGATGTAATTAATTCTAATGCGCTGCTCAACCGGCGTCTTCTACCATCCACTGATAGCACATATCCATTGCACTTTTGGCCGCAAGTCAGTGACCCTGAAATTATGCAATCTAACCCCTTTTCACAGTGCAAGCATTTTGTGGACTGGCGGGTTCGGGTTAATGGCTTGTTCTCTTGATTTCGACCATAGATAGCGATATTGTGTGTATGGGGGGGAGAGAAACACATTAGCGATGTCTGTGGATGTAGAAGAAGATGATGTCTCTGCCAGTTGTGGTAACGCCCAGCCGGATCAAACGGTGACGCCCCCAAGCCACTAGGCCGGTCTGGGCTCTCTCTGGTTGTCAAATTTGATTTATGCTCTTGTGGGGCAAGTCAAGTGTCTTGCCCGGGGTGGCACTGATTTCTTGAAGCACTCACTAGTTCCCTGTGCTGTCTGGGTTCAGCTGATTTGTAATTAAAGTCGGTTTGTTCATTTTGTGGGGTTGATCCGCCCAGGAGAGGTTGACCCGGACTGATGTTGGGTTCGTTAGCGCTCTGATTGTATGCTGTGGGCTGGCTATAGTCAGTCAGTCAGTTAGCCTTTCCTCAGCCTGTTTCTCTGTGCAGTTGAACCGTTTTAACCCCTTCTTTGTGCTTGGTTCTGTGCAAATGCTCCCCTATGTTTGGGGATTGTTGTTCTATCTGAGTGAAATTAGTTGGGTCCCCTTTTTTGGCGATGAATGTTTGGGAAGAATGATTTGATAATTACTTGATTAGTTTGCGGGTTGTTGTTGTTTTTTTTAATTTGTATGTTCCAAATCGGCTCAGTACACATTTTCCCATATCACAGAACTTAATCCCCGCTAATCTCTAGACAATATTGCGCTTTTTTTAAATTTTTGTTTGGAATGTGATAATCCTTGCAATGTGCGTAGCGGTTGTCATTTTATCCTCCTCCCCATCCAAGCTTGTCTGTTTGGGATAGGTAATTAATTTAATTAGGACCTTTGTGTGGAATTTGATGAAGGATGACTTCCAGGGTGCTTTCATCCTGCAAATTCAAACACTAATGGAGATTGTTGTACACAACTGACGGAGCTGCAAATAAATATTTGACTTTTATATCAAAAATCCGAAAATTAGATGTTTAAATTAATTGGAAAATAATCCGGTTTTATATGAGACAATTTTTATTTTTAACTTTGTTTTACCATTCCTGGCCAGCCAATATTGGTTTCCTAATCAATTTTGTAATTTAGTTTGAAAACTAACAAAAAATCAATCGATACTACCAAGAAGGAATTGTTTGTTCTTGAAATTGCTACTTGTCCAAGTTGCCTTTTGAATTGCGAATCTCGAAAACTGAATGAACACCGGAAGGAAACCTTGATTTCATGTTAGCCAATTTGAATTGCGAGGCACTGATGAACTCTCCCCACGGAAGAATCAGGGGTTTCTGCGTTTTCTTTTGTTCTAAGCAGTAGCGTCTGTGACAAGATTTCCTGTCTCTTTAATCCCAATCTCCCAGTAAATAAACTTGTGCTGTTGGTGCAGCTGGTGATGATGGTGGTGGTGGTTGTAGAGCCAAAATTAGTTGTTGATACAACTAATTGAGTATTTTGACCGATTTTTTAATTTTTTAAATGTTTTTGTTTAGGTTTTCATCAGGGAATTCCAGGCGCTGATCTCTATGGTCATGCTAACATCCCCACGAGTCACATGAGTCCTGCAGGGGGTGGCTATCCGGGTGGCATGCAGAACTATGCCGTCAATTCACAGGTAGGAGTGATCAAATTTTATTTATTATTATTTTTATACTACTGATTTAAATTCAAGTAGTATGTTGTTAGTTAAAGTAAAATAGATAATTCTTTTTGGATTTTGACAGCCATTAAGTGCATATCTTCTGTATTATTACAGGCAATGTTGCTGCAGGGAGGCCACCACGCCGCCGCCATGATGGGCAGTCACCATGGCTACGCGGCTGCTGCAGTAGCCGCCATGGGCTATGGGGCCCACCCGGGCCAACATCCGGCCATGGCGGCCGCGGGAGTGGCACACCACTACCCGGGCTACCCTGGCAACCAGCACCACCCCTCCCTGCATCACGCGGCCGCGGGTCACCACCCGGGCCTGGGCGAACCCATGGTGACAGCCGGATCGTTGCAGGACATCCACGCCGGCTAGCGAGCGGCCTTCTGTGTCGCGTCCTGTCGTGTCGGCGCTGAACTGACACCACCATCCAGCCGCGATGTCTATGGCTCAGCTGTTTGTTATTTTGTTTTGCACGTCTGTGAATAAATATCGATTTCTATGAAATCACAACCTAACCTTTTATTTATCTGGACTTTGTTTATTGAACAACGAAGGAAACATTACCGAGTGATGAGTTCTTTTGCATCGAATTTGTTGTTTTATTTTGTTTACATGTAATTGACAGATTGCGCGCCGCGCCACAAACTCGGAGCTACCGTGCTCATGACAACAATTCATTTGTTAAGAGGCAGCCTATTTCCTAGTACCACAGCACAGAGTACACATTCACATTTTGTTCTCCCTCCCTCTCTCTCTCTCCCTCCCTCCGTCTCTCCCAAAGATGATTCTTATAATCGGACAAAGTTTATTATAATTTAAGTATAATTTATTGTTTTTTTTCTACATCTAGTATTTTACTCCGATCCATATTCATTACATACCTACTAATATTAATCTTATTGACTTTTGTGTACTCGTCACACAGCTTATAAGTAAATTAATTATCTTAGTGGCCTAGCCGATGGTGTTGGTCGGGCCCGTTCTGAAGGTGACATAATTATTAGGATATGAGAATTGTACATACGGATAACCAATGCTTTGTAGTCTACAGTATACTCTTCTTGTATTTTCTGTCTGGTCATTGTTTTTCTCGTGTACTAAGGCGCTTACTAGGAACCATAGAGAAATGAACCGATGTCCATGTCTGTGTTAGTGGTGAAGTCAGTTATCCGGCCCAAGAATGCATAACGTTGTTTTATGAGTGCTTACATTAGATGGTGTCAAAGAGCCAGGTACAGAAGCAATTAAGCCCTGCCGAATGCATTTTAGGGACCTTCTAATAAGATGGATGTGTCTCTTTTTGCTGCATTCAAAAATAGAAGCCGCCATTTTCTAAAATTCATGTGGCTGTTGTTGTAGTGATAAGTACAAAACTGTTTAGAAATAATTCCTTGTTTTTCCATCGTCTGTTTCATATTTTGTTTGGTGGATAAACCTTTAGAAATCTACGGATAAATCTATAGAAGTCTATGGATAAATTTATAGAAGTCTGGATAAATTTATAGAAGTCTATTGATAAATCTATAGAAATCTGTGGATAAATTTATAGAAGTCTGTGGATAAATTTATAGAAGTCTATGGATAAATCTATAGAAATCTACGGATAAATCTATAGAAGTCTATGGATAAATCTAAAGAAATTTACGGATAAATCTATAGAAGTCTATGGATAAATCTATAGAAATCTACGGATAAATCTATAGAAATCTGTGGATAAATTTATAGAAATCTAGATAAATCTATAGAAATCTACGGATGAATCTATAGAAATCTTTGGATAAATTTATAGAAGTCTAGATAAATCTATAGAAATCTACGGATAAATCTATAGAAATCTGTGAATAAATCCATAGAAATCTACGGATGAATCTATAGAAATGTGTGGATAAATTTATAGAAATCTGTGAATAAATCCATAGAAATCTAGGGAGGAATCTATAGAAATCTGGATAAAGCTCTATAAATCTATGGATATGATAAAGTAATCTTATTAGAAAATTCTTTATATTCGGGTTATAGTTGATATAAAATTCGCACGACTGTTAATCAATTTTGATGAATTACAAGAGAGCCAAAACTCGCCAACAAAGAGCGGCGAAACATGTACATCCATCTTCAATGCAGTGCATGCCAACCCCATTCGCATGGGAAAACCAGGTTCAATTCGGGACTGGCACTCACCATCTTAGCCGCATTTCATTTTCTCCACGAACAAGAAGCTGCCGAGACCGTGTTCGTCGTTCGTCGCACTGACAGAGTGGGAGCTCATCAATCTTCATTGTCACATGTTTGGATTGGTTTTTATGGGAAGGTGCTTGCTAATTATTTAGTGACCTATTCATCTTCCTGAATACCTCCCGTCTGTAGTGTGTGTGGGGGGGGGGAGGATTACATATAGGATCTCTTGACTGCTCTACCAAATACAACTGCCAAATGTACCTTTGCATATGGACAGGAAAACTTTTTTTAGCATTTTAATGAGAATCTGTCACTAGTTTTGTGTTGCTGTTGTTGTTTTTAGAGATTCGTTAATTCTAAATAGAGAGAGAGAGAGAGAGAAATCACAGAAATTATTGACAGTTTTTACAAAAATTTTAGAGCAATGTATTCTAATATTACAGCTAGTTGGCAATTTCTACAAAAAAACGACAAGAATTGACAGTGTTGTAAATAATAGATAAATCTCGACTTGCTGCTGTTATCTATTCGCGTCGCAGAATTGAATTGGAGGTGTTTGATTCTCTTGTTTCATGGTAAATTAGATAATCTAATGAAAAGTCGCTCAGATTTCTTATAAGCCAACTGTTAATTTTTTTTATTAATATTATTCTCTGAAAACATTTTATTCTCGAAACAGACTTATTTTGGGGGATTTTGTTTTGTTTTGGTCAATTTGGTCAGCTTTGGTCAGTTGATTTGGCTCCCCTAGCTGTTGAGTGGACACTCTCCGCCTCCGTGTTTTGTACATATTAGAGACGCAGCCACTTAATCCGCAGGCACAGGCATTCATCCTTACTTATCTCAGATGAACAGAAAAGGGGTTGCTTATATAATGATTCTTCAGCACATTTGCAACGCTTGGCTTGCTATTGTGCCGAATGATTTAAAATTAATATTCACTAACGGTTAGCAATAGAGGGAACGAAAAGATTAGAAAAAGAAATTTAATTAGAATTCAGTAGGTTTCTTTGTTGATCTATTGTTTTCAATTATATAGATACTACTTAATTGTAAAAAGTAGTATGTCGTCTTTTGTAAAAGATTAATTTATTAATAATATAAGTGTACAGTGAAGTTATTATTAATTTTAGTTAGATTGTTTTTAAGAACATTAATTTCAACATGTACCATTGCCA
Organism: Parotoplana pacifica; assembly: GCA_034780595.1. Lineage (NCBI taxonomy): Eukaryota > Metazoa > Platyhelminthes > Proseriata > Otoplanidae > Parotoplana > Parotoplana pacifica. The sequence continues at coordinate 3,725 of JAUYWI010071276.1, read as the reverse complement.
CTACCATCACCACCACCACCACCACCAACAACAACTATTATCGAATTATTATCTCACAATTTGTAGATAGCTATTTTATTTTCATCGGGAGCTGAGTTCCTCTAAACATGAAGGGTGATACAGAAACAAAAATGTCATTCATTACACGGCCCCAAACAGCTAGAACAGTCACACTTCCTGTCACGGGAGGTATGGTCTATCTCTGGAGTCATTCAATTATTTGTCAACCTCCTCTGTTCTAAAATTAATTTGGAATCTGCTCCTCCGATGGTATGTTGCCCAAGACAAGTGATACTTATCTTATTTATTTTTATCTGTTTAAATGAGTATCGAAATAGAAATGATTACTTCGAGGACACAACTTATCAAATTATGTTTTTGTTTGCTTATTTAAAATGTTTATTTAATTGCTATTTTGAGTTGATAAGCTGTGTCTTGGAGGTAGATGGTCTATTGTTCAATATTATACATATAGTTGGCATGGTTGTACATACTGTGGCTTGTACAATATATATGTAGTCCAGACGAGCGCTAGTTCGAATATGTGTTTGTGTAAATATGGTTCCTTTCACAGACTGTGTTTATTAATAATATAATATCTTCTTAACACAAACCTCGCTGTTTTATTCATGACTTAGCCCGGGAAAACTTTATTTTTAGCGACCATCTTTTTTTTACCGACGGCAAAATTAATTGGATGGAAAAATCGTGCCCCCCGTTGTCATTATTTGTTGTGACCCAAAAGGAAAAGTGATTTTGTCAGAAAAAATTAGGCTTGTAACTGAGTAGGTATTGGGACCGGTTAAAAGTTCTTACTAAAACATGACTTGGTCCTTGTATAACGAATTAATATTCATAACGTCACTGGTAAAACTGATTGCATATGATGTTGCATCTATGTACCTACCATTCATTTTCCTATTCCCTCTTGTAGAAGCTGAGTTATTTAGTTATAAAAACATATAAAGCTATTTAGCAGGAGCATCGAGAAGTAGGCAGATACCCCGTGTCTATAATCTAGGCGACCATTATTGAAAAAATAGGCATATCAGTAGCCGCAAAAGCACCACCTACTGCAATGGGTGTTTAGAATCCAGGGGAGGAGATCCACGGGGGATAAATTCGCTTGGTGAAGCTTTTATGGACTACTTTCACAAGTAAGCGATTGCGCCGTAGACCGATAATGTGCAATCTACATAGACTATACAATGCCTACACTTTGGCTAATGTATCCAGAATGTAGATATTTGTGTTTATACTTTGGCATAATATATATACGAGAAACTATACATTATATCAGTTTTTTGTTACCGCCAAAAGCTGATGAAGACCGGGATTGTTGTTTTCCAAGATGTATCCTTTAGTTACAAAATATATTTTTCAAATGATCTGTGCAATTTGCCTCGCCATAGGATATTAATATAATAAATACGCTAGTAATAAGTGTAAATGCGGCCATTTAGACCCTAACAACGTGTGTTTAAAACTAATTATTATAATGCTAATGTGTTCACTTTTGCAAATATATTTCTAAAACAGGTACCTGTATCATACCTTACCTATAGACAACCTGCCAAAATATTACATTATTTGGGGTAGACGTTTTTAAAGTGAAGAATTTGTTCCCAAAATTGGTTGTACATATTCTGTGCCTGACAACCTGTGTACTCCTATTACCGAGGATGCATGGCTCGTAGGTAGGTACTTAGTTGGCGCAGGCCGGCTGTTTCGTCTAATCTGCCTGGGCTAAATGAGTTTTCATGAAATTAAATTAACAGCCGAGAGTGTATAGGTAATTAGCATCCAGAATGAGTTAAATCAAATTGTAGATGAATATTATGCGATACAAATCATGAAAGAAAGATACATAAGTAGGTTTTGGTTACACGTTGATTTCGCAGGGATACACTTTTCTACATTGCGAGATCTTTTTAGTACCTTCATAAAAGCTGACGTGACGACGGCTGTCGAAGAGATTTATGGAAAGATTTAAAATTTATTGATGAATTTTCCTATCAATCTACATTTTGGGCAATCGACAAATAATAAATTGTAGTTTTTATTGACGTTTATTGCCCTATTTAGTTTCGCCCATTTTTTATGTCTATTTTGTAGTGCCTATAAAGATTTTGAAATCGCACTACATCGCATGGCTAATTGCTGATATGAGATATTTCAGCTATCGGGGATACTTATCAAATGGAAGAAGGCCAAAGTCACGAAAACCAATTCAACTCTTAATTGAAATATGCCCCTAATTATTTAAAAAATGCGTTTTTTTAACATTCAGTGACTGTTATAATCTCTGGCTAGAGATTCAACTAAATAAAACTATTTTATGTTTCGCAATCACCCCAAGTGGTACATCATTTGGCACACAATCACCTCAATTAGCTTTTACAACAAAGGATCATGTGACAATAGATGTAGTAATGACATTTTTATGTACCTCTCACTTCTTGTCAGACAATTGTCATATACTCCAGATCTGAAATATCCTTGGCATGTATATTTTTTGCAACTCGAAAAGTTCCATTAGGGCCAAATATGGAGGGCACACGCTTATATGGAAATTGGTACAATCCAAGAAATTTCGTAATTTCATCATAGAATTACTTAATGCCATCAAGATAACAAAGTGATTTACAAATATTGTGATTATATCAAGTGAATAGGTTCAAGAATGAACTGATGAGAGCTGCCTGAGGGATGTGAGAACGAAAATTGTTATGTCAAAAGGAAAAATGTGCAAGATGACCTCAATTTTCATTTCGCCAGCAGCAAACATACTAATTTAAAAAAAATTAATTAAAATATGTCAAGCCTTTGACAGTACTAACATCATAGAAATAAATATAATCCAACCAAAGGATGTGCAAAAAAATAAATGGCTTCAAAATAAAATCAGAATCTTTTCAAGATCAAATCAAAACTGCGTAATCATGTGCATCTTGTTCTACACCAAAGCTGAAGCATGATAAGATGGTCAGTCAATCTTGGCGATTAAAAGTACTATCTAGTTTATCCAAAATCCACGAAACCGTCCAGTCAGAAATGAAAAATGTAAAGTTGTCAACTCAGGTAAAAGTGAGAGCCCTGATCTGGCCAATCATCGCCTCTGGTGCAGAAGGATGGACCTTAAACCTGGCTGAGGAAGGGCTCATCAATGCAGCAGAGATGTGGATCTGGAGAAGGCTTCTGAGAATCAGCGACAAAGAGCAGAGAACAAATGCGAGCATCTTTGAAGCGCTAAGAACACCCCCTCTTGTTAAGACATTCGAAAAAGGAAACTCTCCTTCCATGGACACCAATGTAGAGAAGGGGTTGCAACCTCACAAGAGCAATTCTGCACGAAAAATTGGAAGGCAGACGTCAAAGAGGTAGACCAAATACCCAGTATCTTGACAACAGTAAATACGCTAATATACTTAGTACCCCAGATTATATTTGGTAGAAATTGATTCCCAGTATGGATATAAAAACCAATACTTCAAATATCAGTAAAATATTAATTACGGCTCTCACTACTATAAGTAGTAGGTTAATAAAATTTACTAAAGAAATGGAGCACAATATCTCCAAATACGTATCATCCGAGGACTACGTGAATATCAGGACGCTCAACTAGGCTTTCAGTGTTAATTTTACCATTAATAATTCCAGCTTTCATTTAAATGATCAATTAGTTAAGAAGAAGCATTCATTAGAATTCTAAATTTGTTAAA
>JAUYWI010071265.1:0-14343 GCA_034780595.1 Parotoplana pacifica | reverse complement strand
CAATGGCACTGTGTTAGTAGATGCTTCTTCCAAACAATATGACCATAGAGAGCAACAGGTCTAGGACATCTCTGTACTGTGGAAGAAGAGACTTGGACATTGTGCTGTATTGACATCTGTTAATGAATTTGGGGTGCACACAACTGAGGGTTTTGAGCTGAAATTATAATGAGAATTCTGTCAGTCCTATCAGTTGTTGCCTTTGGTCTTCCAGTCTTCAATCTGTCAGCTATTGTTCCAATTTTGGCTTTCTTGTTCAGAATGAGACTAGAAATCTTTAGTGCCCTAGATTAGATTGCATAACATACCATTACATAGGTAGACAAAACCAGGCATCTTAAAGACTAGAGTAGCTTAATTTGAAGTTGTGATTGATTTTCAGGCTTATTTAGTTAACTAGATAATAAAGAGAGTCATCTTCGGTAGGCAGGGAGATGTGTTAATTATGCTAAGATACGAAAACGTGATATAAAATAAAACTGAAATAAAAAATTATTTTATTTTTAGGGGCGACAAATACTGTATAAGTATAAATACACCATAATTCGAGCAGAAAATAGAGCATGATGAAAAGTTCATAAAAGCATACATGTTTGCAATAAATTAAGAAAAATTGCTTATTGCTATGCAATATTGGTAACCATATCACTAATTTCTAAACTTATGTTTTCAAAAAGTTTCCTATAACTTTAAATAGCTAACAACATTTTTAGAAAATAAAATTATTAAAATATTTTTTACAATGAAAAAAATTAACAACTTTTATTAGGGAAATTAGAAGACCAAAAGCAAATTTGCTAAATTTCGTTAACTCACGAACAAGATCTGCTCCTATAACAGTAGTAGGTTTATTTTCATCCTTAGTCAAGCATTTCAATAAAGTATCTTCAAATGCTAAAGTTGTGAGACGAAAGAAAAATTCTTTGACATTTTCACCTAAATTAAAATGAATATGTATGATAATTAATAGATGAAAATTTGAAGTAGGCATCCATTATTACATACAAGGTGAGGCAGAAGTAACGCCCGATTTTAATGTAAACAACTGTATTTATATAGATCTATGAAAACCAAATAAAATTTTGAAACAATGCAACAATTAAACCGCAACACTCAACTCTAAAGTCTCTTATCTGTATAGTTCCAAATGTTCACACTTCAGTTCTACACAACTGGTGAGACACTGCGGCAGACCTATTCACAAAGTGCCCCGTCGATAGTAGCAAATTGCTCCTGTATCTTGCCTCGGATGTTGAAGAGTCCTTGGCCTTTTTTATAGGACAAGGTCCTTTATAATTCCCCATAGAAAACAAAACTGGTGGTGATAGGTCGGGAGAACGTGGTGGCCAATCAATTGAGGCGCGTCGTCCAATCCAGCGATCTGCGAAGTTCACATCAAGTCATTGTCTAATGATTAAACCATATTGGGGTTGGGTACCATCCTGTTGAAAATGGCAATTATGCTGCCGTCTAACTCTAGGCAACATTTGCAAATAATTATTGGAGTTCACTGTTCTATCAAAGAAGACTGGATCATAGATATATAAACTCAGTCGTTACTTCTGCCTCACCCTATATATCATAAATTTAATAATTGAAAAATATCAAATCGAAATTATTAACAATTATAATAGCTTTAAATATTATACAATTGCACTTTAACCCTCTATAGAATTAGAACCTATAGGCCGTAGATATAGTGGGGGTAGACACCCGATTCCTAGAAATTCATATTTCCCATTGTATTAAAATTTGATACACAGTTACTTTGGAAAGATTTATTGACATAAACGTCAAGAGGGTACAAAACATAAACTTTGTCCAATAACTTAAAATTTGGAATTCAATAACATGTAACATTATTTTGTTTATCTTGTTTTTTTTTTAATGTTTGTAATCTATGTAATTCAGTTATGTTGATTCAAAAAATGTTACTGATTTTCTTTGTAGCTACTCCTGAAAAAAAAGTTACCTCATATTCATATAATATCAAAATATCAAAGAAATGCATTTCGATAAGAATTCATAAGAACAGTCATAAAACTACATACTTCACTATTTAATTAGTTTTTAAACAATATTAATTACCTGATGTATGTGTATCTACATAATTGCATCATGCGTAGGTAGGACACCCCACCTTATTGTATGTCAAACCTTATCCTATAGACAATATTTATAAGTTGTACCTACAATATAACCCTGTTAAAATAAATTTAAACTGTAGACTGAAATCACAATTAGTAAGTCATGACAGCTGCGCGAGTGTCTTCTCTTTCTCCGGACACATTTTGCTACTTTTGTGGTTATTTATTACATTGCACCTAAGCAGTTTAAACACAAGATTGTCAATGGTCAACCTAAATTTTATTCAGCATATAATGCATATTTTGGAATGCCCATGGGTGATCATGATAAATTGTGGACACCTCATTTTGTTGTGACAGTTGTTCAACATTAGAAGCACGGTTACGTGGTACTCAAAAATCTATGCCATTCGCTATTCTGAGAATTTCGCGAGAGCCTACTAACCATCATACCGATTGCTACTTTTGCATGATCGACATTTCCAACTTTAAAAGTGCTAAAGATAAGAAAAATATCAAATATCCAAACATCCCATCATCTATTGCTCCAGTCTCACACTGTGATGATTTTCCAATACCTGTCCCACCTCAAGCACAAGAAAGTTCAAATGATGGGAGCCTTCCTCATGAGCAGAATAAGGACAGTGACTTTCTGGAAGCATCATGTACTAGTACTCACATTTTCCTAATCAACAGGAAATTGATGATGTTGTGACAGACTTGGGGTTGACAAAGTCAAATGAGAACTTCTCACATCAAGACTGAAATAGTGGAATTTATTGGATTCTAGCTGTAAAACGTCTGTCTATTGAAAGAGACACTTAATATTCTCACAATACTATACAGTTGATGTTTCTTCACTCTGTTATTGCTCTGATATCAGAGGTATTTTTCAAGCCCTTGGTTTTGAACACCATCCATCAGATTGGCGGCTGTTTATAGATACTATAGTTCTACAAGGAGTTTAAAGGCAGTTATTTATTAATATTACACAAACACATTAAATGGCCAGTACCTGCTTTGACAGCGTGAGTGCCTTTTAATAAAAAAACAGGCTTCCAATACTTTTCTTCTGCAAATTTTCTACTTATTCTCTTTTATGCTAAATTTACAAATTTTCTTTACTTTTATACTTTGATATGAAATATACGAACATTTTACTACTCAGGCAATGATTATGCCTAGCTGATGAGGCCCAACAAGGCCGAAACAGCTGTCCTGGCGGGCTATTATTTGCGAGTAATATAGATAAATAGTATATTTTTACCAAAGTATACCTGTTTTTATTATTATTACTCTTAAACGCAATAAATTTCCATCCATTCCTATTGCGCATTCCGATATTGAAGAAAACTTATGAAAATGTCAAAGATTGCTACATCAACAGCTGCATGATTTTAAAATGTTGGGATTTTGCTTGGATACACAAAGCACTCTGGTTTACTCTGTCTTTGGGATTGTCGTGCTGATGACAAGCACTACACACAAAAAGAATGGCATGTTAGAGAAAGATTAATCCCAGGTAAGCACAATATCATTCAAAACGCTCTTGTACCAAGATCGAAGGTATTAACGCCTCCGCTTCACATTAAACTAGGACTCATAAAACAATTTACTAAGATTTAAAATTTGGTACAAGCAATGCCTTCCAGCATATGCGCCAAATGATTCCTAAACTATCAGATGCAAAATTTGAAAGGTGGCATTTTTGTTGGCGCGGAAATTCGAAAAAAGCTGGCTTGTGCAGAGCTCGAAAACAAAATGACGGGTGATAAAAAGCATGCATGGCAAGCATTTTGACGTGTTTTTTGGGTAACAACAAAATGGAAAATTACTCAGAATTAATAGATGATTAAATCAACCGGTATAACATTCTTGGTTGCCGTATGTCTTTAAAAATCCATTATTTTCATTCTCACTTGCAGTTCTTTAGGCCAAACATGGGCGATGTGAGTGAGGAGCATGGTGAAAGATTTCACCAAGATATAAAAACAATGGAAAATAAGTATACAGGAATATGGGATACAGCTATGATGGGAGATTACGTCTCTCTGGTTGCTTGTTGGGTCTGACAGTTCAGTTTACAGACGGAAAAGTCGATCAAATGTGCAATTTTTAAGCTTCGACATAAAATGTAATTATATGCTTTCACGAACATTCTTTGTACTTTATCTTATATGTTTTTCTCTTATCTCATTATTAACGTTTGTCTTAACATCTTTAACTGCTTTAATTAATAACATGCATTGTACTCTCTCTCTCTCTCTCTCTCATTTGTTTTTATTTTATCTCATTAGTAACGTTTGTCTTGGGCTGCCCAATGAGTATAAGACCTGGAGTTTGACGGGCATTGTACGTTTTTTGTTTTTAATAAAGAAATGTGTCTTCTAAAAGTGATAAATAAAATTATAATTCAGACTACAGATATTGCAGTGCCGACATATTTCTAAATAAAAGTTGTACTAAATATGATTTATCTAAAAATCCTGTAAAATTGTGAAATTTTGGGTTTGCCTGTAAAAAAATGATGAAAGACGGAATGCAAAAATCAGATATTGAAATAGTATTGAAACAATGTAAAAAGTTAATAAACATGAAAAAAATTGAAATTTTGTTCACTGTGTAATACAAACCCATATTTTGTAAATATTGATTAACGGTTTTTGGGCAAACATCCCTGAAATGGGTCCAATATCCAAACAAAACGTCCTGTCTTTCTCAAATTTAAGATTTAGAACTAGGTAGAAAATTAGATACGTTAGTTCATCTTGGCTGATCTAGAACAGGGTCACCACATCGATGCAGGACAGTGCAAATATTTATTTTTTGTTTAAAGTGAATTTTATAATTTAATGTCTCCAAATGGTTAAAAGTGGTTTCCAGATAATTTATATCAGCTTTGGAATGGTTTTATTCACTAAATTTGAATTGAGAAAAATCTACTTTTAATTCATCGGCCGGGTCCAATCCCCAAATCAGTGGATCTCAATTTCTGATTTTGGATAAACCTATGGCTTTTATTTGCATATTAATAAGAAATAAAATATACCAAACATGAATTATTTCATTAGAAATTAAATTTTACGTTTTCTTATATATTATTCTAGGAAGAGTTAAACTACCTAATAGATATTTACCTGTTTTAGCTGAACAAATCCAAAGTTCCGCCTCATTCTGATTAGCGGTATCGACAATTTGTTCCTTCAACTGTTCAAATCTTCCATCAGAAACCAGATCTCGTTTATTTCCAACTAAGAAACAAAGAGACGTTGAAGAACAATCTCTTGCTTCTTCCATCCATTTTATTGCACGTTCTAAGGTAGGTGGATCGTTTAGATCAAACACACTTACAATCACTAAAATACATTAAAAAAATCTTGCAACATTTTCTTCCTGCCATTGTTTGTTCCTGTAACAACAACGTTCAAACTAGTTTGGCAACCTTTTGCGATTGTTAATGCAAATTTTCCAAATATATTTATTTAAGAATTTTTGGTAAAATGATGAAATAAAATTTTATAAGATGTTGTCTAAGGTTGGTTTAACTCAATGCATTTCTAGAGAAAATTTTAGCTACGTGGTCAAACATTCTTAAAATGCAGCTCCCTGAACTGGTCATCTTTAGATTTTGGGTTCAAATCCGTTTTTTAATGAATAAGTACCTAATGTAATTTAATTGTTTCATTTAGGAAAATCTGCATTTACATCAGACGACCCATCTAGCTTACAGGCTGGGAATTTCAATGTTGGAAGATTTGTTAGTTCAATATTCATCTTTAAATAAAAGCAATATTTTTTAGATAGCAATGTTCAAATCAATTTACATAGCTTAATGAGCCTTTGTTTAGGCTTATGCAAATTACTCAATGTTGTGAATTTCAGGTTTAAAAATTCCAATCAACGAATTGTCATAATTATTTATGAAATGATATCCAACAAATTATACTTAGCTGAGGTCAAAAATTGATATAAAGATATAAATATGTAGAACATTTACAATTCTATGGGCACAAATCTTTGGCCAAGATACATAGGTCGGTACTTGAGTTCATAAGTAAAACTGATAAAAATAAATACAAATTATAGTCAATGTTCCTTTTTCAGAAAGAAAGTATGAACAACAATCATCTTTGAAAGTGAATATGGTTTGTTTAGTAATAATTTAATGAAGTAGATATCTTATTTTCAAAGTAGTTAGTAGTGTCATGTGAGATCACACAATTATATTTAGCTTATTAATTTTGTGTTTAATTAATACTTAAATAAAATACTATAGAAATTTTGCTTCACTTTCATTGAATTAATCATAACAATAAGGTGAATTTATGTTTGACAATAAGCATACTAATTGGAAAAATTATGATATTCAATATCTACATAAATTCTCACCATGTGCTCCTCGAAAATAGGCAGATGATATACTTTTGAATCTTTCTTGTCCAGCTGTATCCCATCTGAAAGCAATTTACATGGTTATGGGTTGATGCTACAGCAATTCTATTTATAAAGTTTCTTTTTTTAGAAAATTTGCATAGTTAATATAGGGTTTTTCTTGTGAAAATAATACCACATGAATACGAATGTTTGTATATTTTAAACCAGTTCTAAACCTAAAAGAACTATGACATTATTTTGATTTACAACTAGTCTATAGGCTTCAATACTTATATCACTCTTTAGTTTATCCAACTCTTTCTCAATCATATTTCTGGTAAAAGTAATAAGATAAGGTCCTAAGAAATCACTATTAAGATCTTACCTGTCTCTGAAACAATATAATTTGAAGGGAACACATCAGTCATTTTACATGAAAAACATTATATTCACCAGACAAGAAAATACATAATAGATGAATGGTTCCTGGTTTAGAGCCATTGCAAAATAAAACAAAGTAGATGATACTGGTTTCAAGGGTAAGCAAAGTCTTAGCTATTTTTTCCAGAAATTTGAGAAAAAGTTTGACAAACTGAAAAGTGATCTGAATTATATCATTGAGAAGCATGAACATCATTTGTATTTCAGAAATAGTGTTGCAGTTCTGTTACAAAATGGTTTAAAATATACAAACATTTTGGTGGATATAGGTATATAATTGTTTGCATTTCTTATAAAAAGTACTTAATTATGAACCACTCTACATACATAATAAAAAAAATATGGCTTACAAAACTTATAATGTATAATTTGAAAAACAAACTATTAAACATACATTTGAAGTTTGTAGGGAATACCCAAAACAGTTAAACGTTCAACCTCAAAATCAACCCCTATGGTGGCTTTGTAATCTCGATTAAATGTGTTAAGACAAAATCTAGAAGAAAATATAAGAAAATTTAAATGGTGATTCTCTAAGCATCAAATTAAGTATGTAGTTTCAGAAAAAATTCAATACCATACCTGTTAACCAATGATGTTTTTCCTGTAGCAATTTCGCCAACAACTACCACCTTTGATAGTCTTAAACTAAAATATTAATAACAAATTAATTTTATTCACCAGCAAAGCCACTATGAGACCGGTTTCGATCTTTTGGGACCCTCTGGCGTGTAAGGTGAGTGTTTAACGCACTGAGTTAGGCTGCTGGTGAATGTGAGAACAAGTTATTCTTATAAATTACCAACTTTTAGTAGACTGTTCGCCAGCAGGCTGTTATCTTACTCCAAGTTTCATTATTCTTGTTCTCTGATATTCCTAACACCCAAGTCAAGATTGTACATATAATGTTGTCGGTGGGGCTACGTCCTCACCCCCCCGAAAAAGTGTAACTGACCCTAGTTATCCAGGTACAAATTTTGACTTTTTGGATGTCTTGTGTTAGCCAAATAAATACTACACACACTTATTTTGGTATCGTAGGTAGCAAATTGCTTGCGCTATGAAAGTCATACCAAACTGCGGATTTGTTAGTACACTATTCGAATGAATTCAATTGTGATAATCCAAGTTGAACTTTCAAACTCTCCTTATTAGAGGATGTTATCGAAACCTATTTTCATAATTTTTCTTTTATTAGATGCGCTGTAGTCGAATTTGAGGAGTAGCCGCAGCGCGAATCCCGTACAATTATTTGAAAGTACCGTTTATGGCGGTGGTATGAGCGAAAAGGAGCTGCTGTATTTCCTGGATTTGTGTAAAATTTAGGATGTTTCGTCAAAATTTGGAAACATTTATGAGCAGTTTGAAGGATTTTGAGACAATTTGAGCTCAGAAAGTATTTGTGGGAAATGACAAAAAACTAGACGGGTGTTTGTTTTACAATGTAAAACTGATTCATTTGACCATATTTTGCAAATGTGTGGTGGTTGACCTTTAAAGTACCAAATTGGGTATCGTCTGTTATGGTCCCTCTTAAAAATATAGGATAGCTCAAGTCACCCATGTTCAAAATCTGATATTTTAGATGCTAGTGGTTTCGATGATTCGGTGGGCTGTTTTACTTCTCTGATGGCGTTGAAGTTGCTATGCAACTTTTGAATCTTTTCTCATTGTTCCTCATCGCTTCACATATCCCCATAGTCCATGCATATTCTCACACTAACCACATAGTAGTGATATTACTGTTTGGTACTAACCAATCGAAAGCATTTACGTTAGCCATGGAAAAAAATAATATTTGTTATCTATGTCTACTATGACCGTATGACGATATACTGAAGCCTAAGCGTCTTGCAATAGATTAGTAGATATAGAACGTTTTTTATAATCTGGAAATTATTTTGAATTCCGGATCATATTCTAAAAATTCCTTAAACTCTTTTGTTATGATTAGCGAAAGAAACTGTTCAAACAGATTTGTCGTGAATTAAAAATTAGCATTCTAATGATATCGTTAATTAAAGTTATTTTATATTTTTAAATAGGACTTGACATTTACCTATCCTACCTACGACTACATCTACTTAAAACCATACTTCATGAGAATGCTGACCCAATTTATTTTAAATGGCTGTGTAAAAGAACAATGATAAACTTGATGTACAAAGGGGAGATCATGATGTACTTAACTACATTACTGATGAGAATTAATGAAGCAGAATTATAAACTGTGATCAATAAACACTAAAAATCGATTAGCGTTATGAAATGTGAAATAGCACTGATTTTGTAATTGTGTTATTTCTCAAAATAAAAATAACTAGGGACGTCGTGTATTTTCGGTTTTTAATAAAGCTAATGTGATCAATATAATGTAATACCCTGTTTTATGATATTCGTTCTAAAATATCCCTTGCACCCAAGTCAAGATTGAGTAATGTTTTTTTTCCGGTGGGAGCTCCGTCCCACACCCCCGTAACAAAATGGCAGGCCGTACTCACCAAGGTACAAATTTCGATATTTTGATTGTCTTGTGTTAGCCAAATAAATTCCATTCACAATGATTTTGGTATCGTGGACAGCATATTTCATGAAGTACATATTTTGGAGTATGAAAGGTAATACCAAACTGCGGATTCGTTAGGACAATATTAAAAAACGACTTTTGATAACTCTAAACGCTTCTTGGAAGATGTTCTAAAGCACCTATTTTCATCCAATCTACTTTTAGTAGATGCGCCGTAGTCAAATTTGGTGGGGTAGCCGCATCGTGAATCCCGTACAATAATTAGAAAGTGCATTTTATAGAGGTTTTATGTCCAAATGTACAGAGTAAAATGTTACTGATTTTCCTGGATTTGTGTAAAATGTAGGAAAGTTCACCAAAACAGTTATAAGCAGTCAGAAGGGTTTTCCCTAATTTGCGCCTGATTTTATCTTTCTCGTGATTATGGTCTTTGTGACAACTTGGGCTCAGAAAGTGTGTGTGACACATAAAAATATACTAGACGGGTAGCTGTTTTACAATGTAAAACTTATTCATTTGACCTTAAAGTTGCAAACATGTGCTGCTTGAAATCCCCATTACTCAGGTCTAAATTGGATACAGGCAGTTTCGATCCCACTCTCTTAAAAATATATGTATGTCTTTAGTCACCCATGTCGAATATCAGATTTTGGCTTTCTATGTGTTATGGTCTTTGAGACAACTTGGGTTCAGAAAGTGTTTGCGAGACATACAACAATGGACCATCAACGAAAATACATATTCATTAGACCATTTTACGGTTAAATGAATAAAAAAGCGCACGATCGATGCTAAAAATATTTATGGACTATATGTAGATGGTCAAATGAATAAAAATATCGAGGACAGCGAAATAATAACTAGGCCTGCCAGGTAACCAACTAGGCCTCCTAGGTACTGACTCGATTAAGCACAAAGCGTCTTATGCACTGAGGGATTAAGCAGAACTTTGAAAAACACATTAAGTATGCAACATATTGTGTAACAAAATTTTACTTTGTATGTGTACATAACGCAGATAGACAAAGTAATGTGGACATTTCTTTAGATTAACACACCTTTTTGACTTGTGGTATGACGTAACTATATAGGAGGTATGCTTGCTTAATTTTGCTGACGATTCATCTATGTCTACTTCTCCACACATACTTAGAGTGTTTGCTATTAGCTTTCAATATGTAATTTTCTTTCCTATAGACATTCAATATTTGTATGTTGGTATACAGCCATAAAATAAGCCCATATTTATGAGCATGTTAGTTATTATTAGTCTCATTTTGGAAAATGCCCCGTTTAACTGAAGCTCAGCGAATACAGTTTATTTAGCCTTCATTTGTTATTTGAATTGTACCAATGCAAAAAGTATAAACTCATCAAAGACATCTAGATAAATATGCCAAATGATTCCATTTTGGATAGTAAACGGCCAGGTCGACCAAATGAGCGCGGTGACACAGCTGATGAAGTAGAAACTTCAATAGCAAATGATCCTACAATGTCTACCAGGCGACGATCTGATAAAACACGGACTACAAGTAGATCCTTTGATATTTAATTTACTCTTGATACTCTGGTTTCATTGCTGTAAGTGTTTGTCATAATATATTCTTCATAAAATCCATGTCGTTGTAACTTATGAACCTACCTGTATAAATTGATGAAAATAATTATTGCATTTAGGAAATTCCATATTGTCTAACCAACTGATAATTTTTATGTAAAATAAAACTTACTCAGCATTACCAACTTTCTTATTTGCACAAGCAGTCTTTATTCTGGGGTGAAAATTTTCCTTTGGAAAGGGAGTAGCATTAGAAAACTGAGCCTAGGTAAAGAATATGAAAATAATGAAAACAAAATTATCACTATTGTAAAACTTTTATTGGTTTTATTAGTATAATTTCTACAAAAGAAAAACTAATTTAAAACTAGTAGTTAAATGTTAAGACTGATTCTAAATCGTTTATATATATATATATACCTAAATTAAAACATGCTGATCTTTGGTAGTGTAGTATATAAAAGAATACTTGTGGTGAATTTTTTAATTTTAAGTTGTGGAAATATATTTTAAAATATGGCAATTGGTAGAATGTTCTTTAAAAATGAATAAATTAAATTAATAATAATATTTTAATTTTAAATTTGTTACTCAAAAGTAATATGAACATTATTAATAATAATGTTTTTGTTAGTATTTTGTTTAATTTTTAATATAATTTTTCATGGAAGCTATATTTTTAAACTTTTTATATCTGTATTAATACTCTTAAACCAGCTGAAGTTCTTTCTATACTACTCACAATTATTTGTAACCATAAAATTATTAATTTGTGAAAAAAGTACTAAAATATTATATTACTCAAATATATATGAATTTTTCCATAGTATGTGAAATTTACTAGAAAAATTATTATACTTTAGAAAACTAAGCAGAATTTAGAAAAACAAAATACACTACAAGTATTCTTTAATGTACTACTACATTGAGAGGAAATGTTCTTAAATGTTGATATATTTTATTGTTATTAAATTAATTTAAATGCATCTGAATTAATATAAATATTATTGATAGAGTTAAGTAGTACAGTATCAAATTAACAATAAAATTGTGACTTTTATGTTATAGTATATCATTATTGTAGTAGTAGCATATAATTTAAAAAAAAAACTTACTGCAGGATAGGTTCCAACTACCCTATCACTAGCTACATTAGGAGTAATTAACTTTAGTCCATTTTCTGACATCTAAATATAGATAGATATTATGATTAAGCATAGCCATATTTACCATGTAATATGTAAAAAAAACTAAGATAGTGAAACACCATTAATTTTAGTTAAGTATTTTATTTTACTTCATAAAAAAATCTTTGAACTCACTGGGATTTTTTATTTGGAATATTGGATACATAATGATAAATACTAGATTTACTAATTATATATACATACCTACCAATGAACTATTTATGTTTTATGAGGAAATTAATTTCAATATTTTCCTATTTAAATATGTATGGTTTTCAATTGTAACTCTTTGGAACAATAGTTATAATGAAATTTAATACAATTGTGTTAAAATTTGAAAATATGTTTATTAATTTTTCTATAATTATACATGAAGCTTATTAGTTTTTGGATCTCAGGTAATACCCTGGTCATAAAAATCATTTTTAAACTAAAAGAATCTTAAACAATGGAGTGTTTTCAGTTTATCTACCAAATATTGATCAATTACATCATTATTGAGCTTCTAATTTTTTTGTCAAAAGTACATAGATTTTGACCATTTTGGACAAACCTCATCTTTTATAAGGGCTATCACATGATACTAAAGGGGTCAGATTCTAAACAGTTTATACTAAAACCTCTGCAAGAGAATATTGTATCTAAACCCAGGTTACAGCAACCTACATACAAGATTGGTCACCTTTTTGATAGCTGCATTTAAAGGCTATTTGACATTTTGATATAATTTTCTTTTATCAAGTAGTGCCTTGGACAGCTAATAGGTATGCCAAATTTCATTTGCATAAACATCACAGAAGCCAAAATATAAAGGGTCAAAATACGACATTTTATTCTTCTTATTATTATTACTTTTCAGACCCAATAACTGCCCATAAACTTCAATAATAATTTTTTTTTAACAACAGTGTTTCTAGTTTGACGCGAATTTGCAAAATGTGATACGGAAATGCACAGAATTAGGCACAACGCGAAAATAGAGAAATTTGACACGAAAATATTTTAGTCACATATGCCTCAACTCACAAGTGCTATTCTGATTTTGACCCTGGCAAAGTGAAGTTGAGCGCATCTTTAGCATGCTTTTAGATATTGTCACTAAAAAGCGCTCACAATTGTCCTCACATACGGTGACATATTTGGTGGTGACAAGTCATGTATGGCAGCACAGGGATTAACTGCGAATATTCCAATTACAAACAATTTGGTTGATATGGCAGCTGGGGCGTATGCTAATCAAGTTTCGACACTTGAATGAAAGGCAACATACTGTGGTCGAGGAGAAAATGATGGAACAAGAAAAAAGGTTACAGACAGAATTGGTGGAAGAAAAGAGAAAGCATGTGGTAATAAATGGGCAGAAAAGGAATGCTACTGCCAAAGAATTGGAGATACAGCATATTCTCGAGCAGAAGCTTAAAATGGCACACATATGAGGAGGCCATAAAGAAAATGAAAGAGAGAGATGAAGAGCTTCAACTTCTTATGAAACAGAAAGATATGATCAGAAAAAAGAAGTATCAAATAGAATCGTGGAAAGGGTCCTCAAGAGCAAGTGTGAGACTGCATCCAAAGGATGTTGTTCTTCTGCACTCCAAAAACTGGCTAAAATCCGTGAACTTACTAAACCGTGATAAAACACGTGGTTAGCACAGACTGAATATTCTTATCACCACAATGAGTATATGTATAATCCAATCTATAACTAAATTTGCTTCATGTTTAGAATTTTATATCGCTAATTAAAACACATATTTTATTTGAAATTAAATATGCTATGACAAGAAAAATGTCAAATTCTCTACTAGGATCACTACATATTGGTAAAAATTATATTTTCCCAAAACAACTGTTGTCAAGGGTTCATTTTTGCATTGCAACCACAGATTAATTTAAAAAATAATTGCAATTGTAGAGCTACTATAAATTATTAGATCATTTTTCATATTTGGTGCCCATAACTGTTACAGAATTCAAGATATATGCAATTGAATGCATTTTACAATATATATTGTATACAGTACATACACTCAAGAGCAAAAAGAATCGCCACCCTACAATTGAAATTTAACATAAGTGTGTCGATTCGTTATTTTTGATAGCTTAATAGGCATAGATTTTAATTATTGAACACACCTAATGAATAGAATTCACCCAATTGGTTAA
>JAUYWI010071254.1:0-14343 GCA_034780595.1 Parotoplana pacifica | reverse complement strand
ATAGAAAGTTGATAGTTTTGCATCGATTGGTACTAAAATCTTTTCTCTAGGATGAAGTGAGGCAAAGAGGCACTCGTCCCCCATCATTGCTAAAAGATACATGCAAATTATTAAAATTTGTATTATGACATATCGATCGATTTCTATGAATATTTAAGATACAAATATTTCAAAATTTTTAATGAATGAATTATTAAAATTTATAATTACAGATAGAACATTGGTTTAAGAAACACATAGTTATAGTTCCAAATACTTGGTAAAGTAAGGCAAAAATTGTAGTAAAAAAGCATTGTGTACAACATTACAGATGCTTGGCATTGTAAGCACAAATTGCAGAATAAAGTCTGCGGGAATATTCAGAGTGGGAAGAAGACACCTTATAGCTCATCCATGTTTTTTGGAAATCGGCATGAACAGCCTCTGAGGCCTGTTCACTGTACATGCCAAGACCTGTAGCGTACTTGGAACAAAATTCCTCAACATGATAGAATACACAATGGATTTTTGGGGTTGTGCGAATTCCCAACAAAAGGAAATCACACTTGAATTGGGAAATATGCTTCTGATAGTCACTATCCAAATCTGTGCTAAAGCAGCTTTTCACTACTTTGTAAAATGAAGTAAAGGCAGTCACATACTTCAGACATGAAATGGGACATATCGACCGCAGTATATCAACACGAGTGCCTCTTTGCCTCACTTCATCCTAGAGAAAAGATTTTAGTACCAATCGATGCAAAACTATCAACTTTCTATCTGTATGTAATACATTTATAGGCTCTAAAATGGATCATTTAGAAGTTATAAGCCATTTTCAGTTTCAAAATTACCAATTTTTGAATTTTGACCATAAAAATCGAATAGCTACTTTACAATTTTAGCAACATATATTTTTGAACTCAGGACGATGTCTACTAACAATATTGTTACCAATTATTACTAATTTCAACTATTCATAGCTCAATTTGTGGGTTTAAACCAATAATATTATGAAAAGAATGGTTCAGAATCCATAAAAATCGATTATGGGCCATAGAAAAAAAAGACACCGATGAATTTTTTTAAAATTAATTGGAATGAGTTCTCTATTGGGTCAGTAAAGATAATATGCAAAAATATTTGATGGACAATTTTTTTGAACTAAATTTTTTTTAAACAGGCCGTGGGGGAGCAGTTTGAACAACATAAGATATGATTCTGCTGTATTAATAGACTGAATATTGTACTTTATTGTATATTGTACTATGTACTATGTTTGTTTTATTCTTTTCTGATGCATTATTTATGCTATTAAAAATGTAATTATTCTATAAATGTTTTATTATTAAAAATTGGGCATTACTTAAAATTCACCCTGTATATGTTATGATTTATTTTAACTGTAAAAATAACTATAAATATATCACAATTTGGTGCTATTTATGTAAATATAAGATTTTTAAATATATTTTGATTGAAAGAAATATAATCCAATTTTTAAACTAAAATATCATTTCATATTTAATAAAACCTTAATAAATAAGTTTAATGAATTTCAATAATACTATGTACCTATAAAATCTCATGTAATAATAAAACATTTTACCTACATTTGTTTTGACTGACTATTAGAAGTTTGTCACTCTTGCCACAAAAATAATTGTAATGTGTTGAGACTCTCACCAAATAAGGATTTTCACACTCTTGTGAAAGTCACTTTCAATTTTATTATATGTTGATATTTATTTTAATTGTAAAATAACTAGAGGATCTCTGATAATTACATCATTCATGGTCCAAAGGAGAAAGTTTTCTTTTAAAAATTTCATGATGGTGCATGATATGGGGGAAAGAGGGAATAAAATAAAGCAGGACATCACACAAAATATGGAACTTTTTAGGTTGATGTCAGAGGCCTTAAGTCTTATCTTAAAGTTAAAAAACCTATAAAATAAGAAAAGCTTGTTAAAGTCTAAAGACACCTGGTCTCTTTTTGGAACAGATTGTGTGTTCTCAACAACAAAAATACCTGGTGGTCCATGACAGAGAATTGGCATGGAGCCATCAGGATCTCTATCCAGCTGTTAATTCAATCTTACAAGATGACATTCCACTTTACCATTGGTCAAAAGTGGTTTGTGGACAATGCAATTCAATAAATAGAAGACTGGCCAGGACAGAGCCCCAATGCAAATCCCATTGAAAACCTCTGGTTCACTATTGGCGCTGTCATTCATCAGAGAACACCAAGGACAAGGATTGAACTTATCACTGCCATTTTCCATGTTTGGTATCATGTAATTGACTGTGAGGAGGTTCAAAGACTCTAGCAGCAATCATTCCTGATGGTACCCTACAAAATATGAACACTTAAAAAACTTGTTATTTTTCATGTTTTTAGAATTAAAAAATATTTTTGTATGTAAATGGAATTAATTTAAACTTACATGTGTGACTAATCAGATTAAAGCCTTAAAATAATGAGTTTCACATGGAAATCAATAAATAACCAAATAAATTGAGTGTTTCATCTTGTCTGGATACTATTGGCCATGGCTGTACAGGGATATGATTTTTCCTTAATATTTAATATGGAAATACATGTTTTTGCCATGAAATTAAAGTGCCTCTAGGTTCACATACATTCACCTCCACATAGTAATGCTCATATAAAATAACTAATTTAGATATTTTACAATATATATTTTTGATGCTCTTCAGTTGCCTAGTGAAACTACAGTTGGCATAATAGTTTTTGCAATTGTTGAAAGGAGTGAGATAGGTCTGTATTATGGTGCTGAGCATCAGATCTTTATTTGGTTTGAGTATCAGGATTGTGATGGCATTTTTCCATATTTGTGGTATGCAGTTGGTTGTACTAGATCTGTTTATGATGTTTGTGATAAATGAATTTGCTAGTGGGCCAATGTGTTTTAGATGAATTATGGATATATTGTCTTGTCCAAGAGAGAGTGTTTTTTTGTTTGATGGTAAATGTTAATTCTTCATTGGTGAATAGAGGAATGGTTTGAGTTGGTATTTTTTGTATGTTGGTTAACTTTGATTGGTCTTGGTTTTTGAAAGTTGGTAAGTTCTTTGTTTAATTGGTTGGCAATATTTTTGTAATTGATTTCTATTTTGTTGTGATTGAAGTATTTGGATATTTTTATTGTGAATTGCTATTAATGTGTCTTATGGTCTTTCAAAGAGTTTTTAATGCTGATCTGTAAATACAGTGTACTGAGTACTTACATGGTTATGCATTTTTTCTTTTTTTGTGTCTGTTTGTTTTATTTGTGTTGATTTTGCTGATGTCTGGGTTGGTTGGATCTATTCATAAATTGTCCCTATCCTGTATTAAGTATTTAATTTTCTCATTCATAGTTGGAGTGAAATGTTAGATGTTATCTTTAGGAATATTTTGTTTAGCTGCTATTTGAATTGCATGATGGGGATGTAGATTTACATCTGGTAGTAGGGATATTAGTTGTTCTAAGTCTGCTATGAAGCTTGCCCATTTTGCTTTGTGAAAGTAGATGTATGTATGCTATGTTGGATTTGATTTATTTGTGCTTATTGTATCTTTCATTGGAATATGAATTGTGATTGGTAAGTGATCTGAGTTAAGTGTGGTGTGGGCATACCAAGTAGCCCTAAGGGCAATGTCTGCTGTGTCTAATGATATGTTAGGTGATGTATGTTCATGGTTTTGGGTATTCTTGTGTGGGTATTTGTATTGATTGGGCAGTAGTTTGAATTTGTAATTTGATCTGCTAAGTTGAACCCTCTTTGTTATCAGAAATCAAGGAATGCCAGAGAGGATCATGTGCATTGAAATCTCCAAGAATTAATGTTGTATTTTGTAGAATTGTGTTTATATTTGGGGTGAAGTTTTTGGGCATGAATGTAGATATTGTGTATATAGAATATAATCTTTACTGCAGCAAACATTCAAAATATTAAATAAAAATAATAAATAATATTTGTCAAGCCTTCAGTGGCACTAACATCATAGTAATGAATGAAATCCAACCAAAAACATAAATATGGCTTCAACATCCCTTCAATATTAAATCAAAACTATGTAATCATGTGCCTCTTGTTCTACACCCAAACTGAAGCATGCTAAGATGACCACTCAAGCTCAGTGATTGAAAGTACCATCTAGTATATCCAAAAATCAAAATTGTATCTTTTTCAAGGTTGTCTGTTTCAAGAAGAGGGGGAAAATCTTGAAGAGATGTGTATTTGATGGAGGTTTGTATGAATGTCAGAAGTCCTCCACCTGACTTAGTGTCTCTGTCTTGTCTGAGTGTTGTGTAGTTTGGTATTTTAGGTGTGTTTGATTTTGTTTGGACTCTTGGATGCAAGCTATTTGATTTGTATGCAGAAATTGTGAGAGTTCTTGTAAGGAGTTGTAGTGTATTGAAAGTGTTTCATTTTGTATAAGTTGTATTGGGAGGGCCTTATGGGATTGAGATGCACCTATTGCATCTAGAGAACTCAAAGTGTCACCTCCACTTTGAAAGCAGTACATAGAGGAGGATTGAAATGTAGGAGAGATCATATTTGTGGTTGCCAGTGGTGATTCAGAGTATACCATTTTTGCCATCAACTATGAGATGAGTAATGGAGAGCTTTACCACCCCTCAGAGCCATGTGATGGGGCTGGGACTAATGACTCTCCAGAAAGGAAAACCTTCAGCTGGACATGTCCACTAAGTCCAACTGCCCACCATTAGGGACCATTTTACCTTGACTATTCAATCTATTGAAACATTGTAGACTTGGCAACCAGTTTTCAAGTGTGCAATGGTCTATAGCACCAGGGTTACTTCCTGGAGGATGTGACTCCACTATGCATGGATGGTCTTGCTTCATGATAGGCTAAGGCTAACCAGCTGCATCATTAGCTGTATTGCATGTCAATGAAGCCTGGGGGAGGGTGGATCAGTCTTCTGGAGAGGCTATGTAAGTCATAATATAAGATGATTTCAGCCACATTCTGGGTTCAAATTGTTTAATGATAGTACTATATCAGGACCAAGGTGGTTTTAACTGATTCCAAGAGTAACTGAAAGTCATTTTTCAAAGTTCTTGAGGTCAGAATGTAGATCAAATTTGTTCAATATCCATTAGTGATAATTTTATTTATTGAAACCACATTCGGACCTTTGGAACTGGAGAAATATATTCTAGTAGTTCTCATAACCCTATATCTTTGTGGACCTGCTTGCACAAGCTTTGAAATATAAACAAATTGTCTATTAAATCTGAAAATGATATGTTGAGCTGCTGATTGTAGTCAAATTCTGCCTTTAAGGACTTGTCAAATAGCTTCAAAGTACCTGGGCCACTTTGGCTTTGTTCAGAAGCTCAACAAATTAATATAATGACATTAGAAGAATAGAAATAGTATTTGTAATATAAATATGGGACATTGAACTGTTTGAAGCTATACTATTGCCTCAATGACCTCCTAAAATAGCTCCCAGTAAATCTAGCATCCTTTATTCTGCACCACCAGTAAACATTTTCAGTTAAATATTCATGTCAAAATATGTATTAGCAATATATCTACATACATCTTTTAAAATACATTTATAGAGAACAAAATGTTTCCATTTTTGTCTATAGTCATTTTTATATATTTTCCCACACTCCTGGCTAAAAATCAATGATGTCATATATTTTTATTAGATGGTAATAAATTTATGTGGTTAAATTGCTTCCTTTAGCTACAATTTGAACTTCAATATTGATGGTAGTCATCTTGAACTGTCAAGGTGGCACCCAGTGGATTATCAGAGATTCAAAATATCTTAAAAACAACTATGCACCACATTTGGAAATATTTGAGCTAAAATTTCCTTTTTGCTACTGGACTAACAAAGGTAAAATAAAATAACATTGGTTGGTAAAACTATAAAGTACTAAAAAAAAACTAATAAAATAATATGTGCTTAACATGCATAAACATAATTAGCATAATTATTTAAGAAAACTAAACAGTAAAATTTTGAAAAACATAAAAGTTTGGTACAAAATATATAGAAAATGTAGAAAATAAAAGCCAAAAAAAATTAAAAGAACAATCAAGATTAACAACAAAAATAGGTTCAGTTCACTAAAAATAAGTGGTTGGACAAAGCTACTAGCTCATCACAAGAATTTAAAGGAGACTTTTTATATTGGATGAAGCTTTTTTCATCCAATGTGAGAAGCCTTTTTATTTTGTTGAACAGAGCCTATATTTCATGTTTTTACTCATGATTTTTTTTAAAACATTTTTCTTGGTTTTCATTTTCTATGTTTTTTAAAATTTTACTTTTAGTTTTTTTAATTATTTGTGTTAGGCATGCATTATATTATTTGTTTTTTTACCACTTTATAGTTTTTTATGTTTTACTTACCAAAGTTATTCTATTTTAGCTTTGTTTTTCTTTTCATTATTGTCTTCTTGACTAACTTAGCTGTATAAGTTTCTATACATAGTTTGTGTCTGGTAGTTTAGTTACATCATTCAGCTTATACCTAGTTCATATTACCATATATTGATTGATTATGTTTGGTCCTAGTACATAATACTTCTTAGAGATACTTTGTTTATTTATGTCATTAAATGACTGAATGAAAGGAAGACCTGCTGAAAATATCAGCATAAATATATTCATTTTTATACTCAGTTGTGCTTTTCTTTTTCACTTTATAACTTCAGTTTTCAGGGGGGGGGGTCAGAACCCCATTTTTTATATTAAAATTTGCAGATGTCTTGTTTATCCAAATTGGTTGATGTGTGCTGGGACAAAGTTCCAATATTTGCTAAGAGGGTAGTACTAATATTACTGACAAACCTTTCTGATAAAAGGGGCATACAAGGGGGGTGTATACCTGCCTAGAATATCATACTTCTCAAGCATGGATTAAATGAAATTTAATATAAAAGTACTTTGTTGAAATGTTGTAGGGTAAACAATTTTTAGGAGAAAAATTAATATTGGAGCTAACTGATGACATCTTCAGGTCTAAAAATTAAAACCATCTTTGATTTACTTCAAATTTGGTTCACTTCAGTAATGCATTTTGTTTTTTTAATATATATTTAAGGTTAGTGTGTGATAAGTTTCTATATGGGTGACAGTGCATCAGAGTCAGATACTAGTTCTGTTGATGGTCTTCCATCCTTGAGGTCTTCATTGAATACACGCGAGCATTTACAGCGTCGTAATGATTCTCTTCAACAAGAAAATGTGGTTCTCAAAACTGAAGTGGAGACATTAAAGTTACGAATTAAAACTCTGCAACAAGAAAATCAACAATTAAGACGAAACAGTGTTAGCATTGTAAGTGATTTATATGGCCAGTTATTTTTAAAATAACTTTACCAGATTTTTTAAATAATTTAGTTATATTTGATTTTTCAAATGAATATATGCATTTGTATTATAAAAAGTGGTATAACTTTTGAATTTAATTATTTCTAATTTTAGCATTTCAGTCAAATAATAAAAAAAGAAATTAAAGGCTTTATTATTTTGTTAAACTCATTCTCAACACATATAGAAATATAACTAGAACATGTTTTAAAAAAGATGTGAATATTTTGTATTAAAAATTAACCACTTTGATATTCTATCCATTTGGATAGTTAAACAGTAAGAATTTGTTTGCTTATATGTAAACCGTTCATTGTAATAACTTCAAATTTGGCATACTCGTTTTTAGCTGATGTAATTAGTTTACAAGATGACATCAATTTCTAACACTCCGTTATGTTACATGGTAATTGTTATGTATTATTTTGATTGTACATAATACTAAAACCATTATGATTTAATCACAGATGATGAGCTTATTTGTTTATCTTAAAATACTAAAAAAATATATTGACATTATATTTGGTTTTCTAAAAAGTGAGGTTTATTACTAAAAGTAATATACATATATTCGTTGTTCATTTATGGAAGGTTAATATTTTACAAGATAGAGAATGGATGTAGTGAATCTTTTTTTCTGGGAAACTTTTTAGGAAATATATTTATTTCTAACTTTTTATGTTTTTTTCCCGTTTATTTTAGCAAGCTCGAGCTGAACAAGAAGAAGAATATATTAGTAATATTTTATTAAAAAAGATAACTGAATTAAAGAAAGAGAAAGAGTCTTTGGCACTCAACTACGAACAGGAAGAAGAATATTTGACTAATGATCTTTCACGAAAACTTCATCAGTTACGTCAGGAGAAGGTGAATTTGGAACAAACATTAGAACGCGAACAAGAAGCACAGGTATATAACAGATTTAGACGTTATTTTACTACCTGTTACCTGAGCTACCATATTCATCTATTTTTGTTTTATAACTTTAGTTTGTCTTTTTTTATAAAAGTTTATTATATTTGCATGGACAATAGATATAAACACATAGCATTCATACACAATAGTAGTTTATGTTGTCAGCTACTTTTTAATCCTCTAAAGAATGGCACTTAAACGGCGGGGCCTAAATGTAACGTATCTACCGAGCTATTTCCTGTTCGTATTATCCTTCAATAACGAAAAAATATACAACAAATGACAAGTACCGTTGATAACATTTCACTTTTTTTGTAATCCAAAATTTATGACTTTAATATGGATATATTTGTGTGTATTGTACTATTTTCTATAGTTGGTTGTTTAATAAAAATGATTGTACTCGTACTTGTAGCCTTGAGTGAAAGGTATTAATAAGTTTATCTTTTTCTATTCATTTCCAGTTGAGTCGATTAATGAAACGAATTAATAAACTTGAAACAGATGTGCACTCGAAACAGACAAGTCTTGATCGTTTACGACGCGAAAAAGTGGAGTTGGAGAATGCATTGGAACAGGAACAAGAAGCACTCGTTAATCGCCTGTGGAAGAAGATGGAAAAATTAGAAACTGAAAAGCGCATGTTGCAGGTATGCATTTATAAAATCTTGTAAGTTGGATAATTAATATTGAGTTTCAAAATGTGAAAAATTTATCAACAAATTACTCCATGAAAATTGAGGACGGGTAGAACAAGGTATTAGAAACATGCCTTTGTCTGGTTATAATTTCTTGGTCTACGTAATACATTACTCAATAAATATTTTCAATATTTTGTTTTTTGTTTTAAAGGAAAAATTGGAGTTGAGCGCGAGCAGCAGCCCAGCCGCTAGTCCAGCACACATGACACAGTTGAATAATTCGGGGCCTCCAACCACTGGTGTTGGTGCACTTGTTGCAGATGGTCAAGCCAACAATTCTATGGTGAGTGCAGCGATGGATGAATCTTCAACTATGGATATTGGAGAAGTTTGGGGGCCAGCCATTGGCTTTGTTGGTGTCATTGGTGCTAAAGGACCGAAAGGAGAAGAACAGACGCAAGCAATGACGCACTATGTTCTACAGGTAGAAATGAAATCTATAACTTTGCTTGATTTGTTTATTTTATCATGTGACTTTAATTCAAACTGGTGAAGTCAATGTGAGGCAACCATGTAGTAGTGTGCTTTATAAACATACAAGAAATACTCAACCATCACTAAAAAATAGTCCATTAATATGTATGAGTCTACAATTTTAAATATATAAAGATCGACCACGTAATTTTCTTGAAATCCAAGTTAGATTAGATTTTGTACATACATATAAGTAGAATCGTCTTTCTTAGATAAATAATGTTAGTAAGAATTTTAAAAAAGTCGAATTTGAAATGACCACTTTCGATCAAATCACTTCTTGAGGAAATGGAGTAGACAACTTGAAAATAAATTTCTTACACTGATAAATTTTTACGTATATATTTTAAAACTGAACATCCTATTTTAAGAAATTAATTGTTTTGAAGCAGATAGAAAAGATGAAAATGATCTAAAAAATGGTTTTGTTTTAATTTTGCACAAAGTTTTGTTATTTTTTAAACCCTAATTCGTTATGTATCTACTTCCCACGGATGGTTTGAGCTGAAATTTGGTACCTTGGAATGTTTTAAGGTTAATGAATTAAAAAAATCATAATGGAGCCGAGCTAGGGCCGATGACGTCATAGAGGACCAAAAATAAAAGTGTTCAATTGACTTCAATTTTGGCCTATGGGAACGAGGTCCCAGCAGTGGCCAATGGTTAGATATTCAGTATAATGAAACTGAGCGTCTGCCGTTGTCTCAGCAGTGCCTAATTAAAATTTTTTGTACTGCTATGTTCACGGGAAATAGTTTTTGTTTATATTTTATTTTTTAAAGTTATGTATGTTACTTGCTAGTAGTACAGGGTGTCCAACATTGATCCGCCACCTCAAAAAAGAAAACTTTTAATAACAACAGATAATATATTTTCAAAAAATGTAGAACATACAAAACATATGTACAAAAACAGGTTCAAACATTAATTATATGCATCAATAGTCTGTATGACGCCCTCTAGCACCAACGACGGCATTCAAAACGATCTGGGAAAGATCTCAGTAGAGATTCAAAAAGAACGATGTCATTTTGGAAGTGTCGTATGGAGTACGATTCCAATTATCGGTTACAGAAGTTCTGCTTCGTCCTATTCTTTCCATCACCCATTCACAAGTTATACAATTTGCGCATTATCCCAAGCTTCTTTAAAAGAAATTGCTCGTATTCTATCTTCACTGTCATTCATACTAAAATACAACTAATTATATTAAGACTTTTCTGTAGGTGATACAAACACAATAATTACATGCCAAGTGGTTATGTATTATATTGTACATATTACCTATTTTATAAGTCATCACCAAATCGTGATTTTTTCGGAAAAAGTCAGATTTGAATTTTCTGTCAACGTGGGAACCTTGTACAGCAAATAGATTAATTATCATTTATTTGTAAAAAGATGTTGTGCAATAAAATCACTTAAATGGCTCTTAAATCTAAACCAAACATACTATTATGCTCAAATTTAAGATTTAGAATTAGGAAGGCACCATATCAGGGCAGCACAGTAAATATTGATGTTTTCAAATTTGTAATTTTGTCTTAATTAAATGGCACTAAATGGTTTAAAATGGTGCCTATGACATTTTACATCATTTTTATTGGATTTTGAATAAATATAATAGATAAAATTGAGTTTAATAAAAATCGATTTTTAATGCAGAGACTAAGTCTGGCCCAAAAAATCAACAGCTCTTGAAGACATCTAAAACAAGGTATAACATTTTGAGATACGAGATGTGAGAACCACCAGTCTGGGACAGGTCTGCTAAAACGGTGTTTTTAATTAAATGTATATTTTTGGCAAGCATATTACTTTAAATGGTTTCTGATAGCTTAACATGTGCTTCTAGATTATTGTTAGTAATTTTTTTGGGGTTGGTTTCATTCACTAAAATAGAATTTTTGAAAAAATAAATTTTAATGCATTGGCCAGGTCATGGTCCCAAATTCACTTTTGTACTTGGACCAGAATTACCTGCTTTGAGGGCCCAACAGTCGTGACCTTGGGTATGAAAAAAATTTTACGAGAATATCTGCGGAGTTACTGGTTTTGCGCTTGAGAATAATATGTGCTAGGGGGAGGGTGTACATCTTCCCCCATTATCAGCGAGGGTTAATTCTGTAAAAGCATTCCTTTGTTTCAAACAGAATTCTAGTTTGTTTGAACTAAGTCAACTGTTCTAAAATTTAATTTGTATAATATTTTCAGATACGAAAGGAAGTGGAGAGATTACGTGCTCAACTCTCTCAAAGTCAAGAGCAACGCTCGACAAAGATGACCCAGATGGAGAAGGAGGAACGCCAGCTTGTGGATGAGAATATTCGTTTGAGGAAGAGGTTGCAGATGGAAGTGGAGCGACGACAGGAAATGCGGCGTCATCTCAGTGAGAGTGAAAGTAGTCTTGAAATGGATGATGAAAGGTGAGCGAGTAGTGGTTTGGTGTTTTATTTCGTCCAAAAGACAGTACTGAATACGACTTTTAGTAAAAAAAACAAATGCTGTAATCCAAAAAAAATTTATGTTTGTGTAAGCCTAAACTTTATGGAATATTACAAGAAACAAATCAAACTAAAAGTTATATTATTTCTTATTTTGAATGTTTGCTACATTAAAGGTTTTATTCTACATATTTAGATTTAGCATATCTAATCGTCACTATAATATATTATGAAGTATTATTAGTGTACTTAGTAAATACATAAGAAGTTACTTGATGTTGAGCCCAGACCAATTTCAACAAGTGAAAATGAACATTTTAAAAGTTCACATTATTACTAAAGAATGATCCAAATTGACTAAAAGACAGCGTTAGTCATTTATTTAAATTTATTTTATTGTCTAAAAACTGTCAAAAATCTAATATTACGTAGCGGCCCTTATAGACCAAAAATTAAAGGCTAGGGACCAGACAATCAAAATGATATACTAATTATAATAGCTCCAAATTTAAACAAGTATGGGTATATAAAAACAAGAGAAAGTAAAAAAAACAATGCTTTTAAAAGAGGTATGAATTGGTACCTAATGGATGGTCAAAGTGGGAAAAGGAACGGATTTAAGGTTTTTTATTTGATATGTCTAAAGTAAACAGAGAGGTAATTTATTTATAAATATGATAGCACCAATTCAAGTTGAAGTCATGGTTTTCTATTTTGTTTGATCAATCATATTTATATTATTCACTGAAGTTGGTCAGGTATGCATTGTTCTACTTATCTGTTAATTAACTTTAGACATATCAAATATACAAAACACATGTAAAACCTTCTTTCCGTTCTTTTTGCGCTTTGATTATCTATTAGGTACCAATTCATACATTAAAAACAGTATGTTTGGCCATATCATATTCTGAAATCTGATAACAGAATCTTATTCTTCACCCAAAAATTAGTGTTGATGTTATAAAATACCTAAAAGGGACCTTCCATAAAGTTCTCTATAAAGTAATTGCTACTGATAACTCCTATATTAAAGGCTGTATATGATTCAGTCTAAAAAGGAGAATAAGCCAAAATGTCTTGTTAAATATTTTCCATGATGCAAGTAAAACGATACTCTGTTGTACTACAGGCAAAAAACGTTGCTAATTGATAAAACCGGTCTTAATATCGATACTATTTTTGAAAATTTCTTTCAAATTTGTATTTGCCAGTCATTAGTAGTTCTATCCACCAAAATTTGATTTTCATTTGATGACGTCATTTACCCTTGCTCGGCCCCTTATATCCATTAAAAAAAATCAACGAATCTTTAGTTGACTTTTTCTTCATTCGACTTTACTCCCAATTTAGATGTTGTATTCTAAAGGATCCACTTTGCGCTTGAAAATAAGTGCAGTGATTATACTCCCTGCGTTTTTTTACTGAGTCTCAGCGTTTTGCGAATTTTGGTGGTTGCTCGCAGCACACCGTGGCAAACGCATCTCAGATCGCGGCAACAACTGTTATGCCAGAAGTGTCGCAGCTAGCTGATGATTAATTACTTCAAGTACAGCATCAATCACAACCACCAATTTTATCAGCTTCAGGGACAACTAGATGTTGAACACCATATTTTTAAATGGAATGTGGAATTGAGGTAATTTTTATCTTGGATGAAGTGGTCACTGAGGTTCGTTTGTTCAATCTACATCAACCCGGTGATGGAAATCAGGAGACCAAGCGGGATTTTGGCACTCCATCCACACTGGTGACGGCACATACTGTCCACATACCTTACAAGTTGGTCGACTTAGGATTTAAAGCCCGATCAGAATATCATCTTCTCCATCTTGAGATGAAGCTACTGGAAGAGATGGCTCGGAAGGATGTAATTCGACTGACGGAACTGTCGAAACAAAAGGAGGCAGAGGCTGAAACCGCGAAAAAGAAGAGACAGGCAATGGCTAATACCCTGGAGGCTGAAAGGAAAATGCAGTTGGCACTATCAGAGCTGTCAAAAAGTGGCGGTGTCTGATTTAATATTCAGAGACAGAAAAAACTGTAAATGTTACCACTATACCTCCCTTTTCGATTTAAGAGTGAAGACTTACTAAAAGACAATGTCGTTCAATTTCTTTCTACAGCATTCAAACGGAACGAGCTTTACAAATGGCTGCGAAGGAGTTTGCAACTTATAAACGAAAGTCAGAGCACCAGGCCTTGGCAAGTCCCAAAGAAATAAAAACACAACATTTTGTGCCACAAAACTTCAAACATAGGTTGTCCTCTAACACTTTCATGTTATAATATATTTCGGCGTTATTTTTTTCGTGGTGGGGCGTATAAGCACTGTAAGTGCTATAATGCTCTTGTACCAACTACAACCCCTTTCAAAAGTAACCGTAACAGTATAAAAAAAGTGAATAAAAGTCAGCAAAATATTGTTTCCAAACGAATTCCACAATTTTT
>JAUYWI010071243.1:0-14345 GCA_034780595.1 Parotoplana pacifica | reverse complement strand
CCCCCCCATTGGTGTCCTGTGCGATAGGTACTGGCTACGCCATTTGTAGTTTACAAAATGCACACACTATTCTTGGTCACAGGCTCTTGTCCCTGTGATCGGCTTCAGGCGGTAATCGGCCTAATGGGTCCAGAAATAGAGAAGACTTCACAGGGATGACATTATTCCTGGAATTTGAACAAAATTCCAATTTTTACTAAAACACAAGAATATACAATAAACTTATCTTGTATAAGGGCAGGCCTTTAAAGAATTTTTGCGCTTTGTGTGATATATACTTCACTTGCTGGTGATAGGTCCAGCTACGGGTGTTTTCCGGTATTTTTAATGAAGAGGAGCGAATTGATGTGTATGTTTTTATGGATAGCAGTGCAACCAAAGAGGCTTCGGTGGTTTGCATCTCATAAAATATACTGCTATCTACATTTTAATTATTATTTGGTAAATGTTATTAGAAATAATAGAAAGATCAATTAGTCAAGATTTAATTGGCTAGTTTCTGTTCATTCAATGAATACGTAGCTACTAAGTTACAAAATTGAATTTTATCTTACAGTGTAGAAATTTCACATGTTTATTTGGGTTGTCTTTAAGCAATCCTGATTAGTTAATAGTAGGTTGGGTGTATTCATCATAATTTGTGTTTTCTTTCAGCAATCCAAACTAGACGCACGAGCAGAAACGATGATCGACAGAGAGGAACATTTCCAATTGGCTGTTGAGGAACGTGAACTGCAGAAGATGGCGGCCCTCAGCCAATCCGATCTCCAGAAAGAAGAGCTCCTCCAACAAATGGCAACATTGGCCAAGGTAAACTGACAATGAATAGATAAGACCTAAGTGCACAAATGAAGATGGCGATAGTATTAACATCTTTGAATTAAAATAAAAGTATTCTAACAAAAATGACGTTTTAGAAAAAAATAAACAATAACTGTTCAAAATTATATCAAAGAATAATGTGCTTCTTGTTTTACACCCAAGCTGAAGCATGATACATAAGATGGTCAGTTAAGCTTGGTGATTTAAAAGTAATTATGGGCAGTTCTAAATACACTTTAGGTAGTGATAGAATCATTACATTTATTCTAAATATCACCATTCCCTATTCCTTACCATGGTGGCCACTATTGGGGTTACACCTTTTTAAACGGGAATGGTCCTTCCACAAAGATGAATAAAGCATTCAAACAATAGAAATGTATGTAGAAACGTAGTCCTATATTTAGAAATGAGGCTCGCCAGAATATTGAGTTACTCGTTGCAGAATATCTTACCTGTAACACTCAACAATCTTTTATATTCTTTTAACAAGAATGCTTTATCTTAGTCGTATCACAATAAAGATGGTATTGTCGGATGCCAAACATTCAGTGTTTGTTTCTGTAAAATTTGGTAATACATGAATGCCAACATGTATGCCAATAACAATTTGTTTAATAAAATTACACACAACTGATAGAAGAGAGGTCCCATTAAGCTTACATTGGATGTGTTACAGCTTTTAGCAGGGGTCTTCTGTCTGTTTTGGTCAAAGTGAGAACCCTTCAGTCTGTGTCATTTACATTCTATGGATGACGCTTCTAGGTACCTACTTTAACTATATTACATCTCCGGTTTAAATGAAAAGCTGTCTAAAACTGAGGGTAATCGGGTATCATAATCGCTAGCCTGCTGGATGTTGATTGGCTTGTTTGGATTGTAGGAACATGACCATCGTGAGGAGGAATTGAAGAAAATGCTGGAAGAACACCAAACTAATGTCCAACAGCTGACAGAAGAACGAGACAAGCTTACAGAACAAGTAGGTCGATATACGTCATAGATTTTTGTGTTTAGACTATCTGTGGTTATTGAAAACTCGGTAAAATTGTCATTATTAATTTATCATTTCCGTTATCGGCATCGGGGGCCGCTACCCCTTGACGAATACTGGAATGGAATTGTATTTGTGTGACCTCGCTCCATCTGCAAACAATTAAGTTTGTTTAAACTTGGGCTAAATGTTTTTCATATCTTGAACATTTCGGAAAATATGTCAACATGTAAAACTGAAATTGAAGTTTTTGGTTTCCAAAATATGCAATTAGGCAGACAAAAGTATTTAGTACTGGAGATTTGCTTTTTTTCTTAGATATTGGCATTGAAAACTCAAGTAGACCATTTAGGTACAGAAATAAGCGAGCAACGTACCAATCACGACAAAGAAGAGCAAGAGACGTCCAATGCGATCAGCCAGCTGCGCTATCAGGTGACGTCCTCCGAGCAGCTGAAAGAGGAACTAAATGATCAACTAGTGGAGTTGGATAAATGCCGGACCGATGTGACTGCAGCCAATCAGGCGTTGTCCTCCGAGCTGGCCCAAACGCGTGAGGAGTACGCCTTGTTGCGACAGTCCATGACTGGTCTTACGGAAGAGTATCAGAAGTTGACGGTGGAGCGCATGCGGCTAGAACGGGAGAAGGAGGCGAGCAGTACGCTGACGGACCAACTGCGACTGCAGATTCAGACTCTGGTTGACCTAGAGGCTGAGGCTGAGTCGTCGAAAAAAGATTTCGGTACTGTCAGGCAGAGTTTGGCTGACAGGGAGGCTGAAAACAGGGCGTTACAAGTCCGAGTGGATGAAGTGGTGAGTTAAAATATCAGTCGAAGAAAATGTCGAGTAGACGGACCAAGTACCCTGCCCTCAGGAATGTTAAATGATAGCTCAAGTAGCCTTTCTGCTATCAGTTATGCACAAATAGGATTTTTTGGATAGATGATAACTCTAACCTTTTCACTCCTAAAGGCCAATTTATACTCGATGCGTGTTTTTAAGTTGAGCTGGGCTGAAAAAAACGCACAGCGAAGTAGATTTTGAATTGACGCTGCGCTTCATTTGCTGCACATATTCTAAAAGTACGCTAAGCTGCGTGTATTGAAAATTTAAGTTATTACTCTGTGGATAAAATACGCTCAGATCAACTTCAATTTACGCGCCTATTCTTTTCTTTATGTATGTAGAAGAAATCTTTACATACAAAATTAAAAATAATAAATTAAAATCTTTCAAGCCTTCGACAGTACTAACATCATAGAAATGTATATAATCTAACCGAAAGATGTGTAAAAATATGACAAAATCTGTGTTCTGTTGTACGTAGTATGGTGGATGCGATATTTCGTTATAAACTCACTACTTCACTAAAACAAAGTTTGTTTTTTAGTACAAAGAGTGCAAAAATATAATTTAATGGATATTGGATGGTGTTTTATTTTAATTCATAAATTTGAGAATACAAATCTTCATAAATATTACAACGGTAGTTATACATATGTTCTAACATGTTATCGCGTCATACTACCAATCTAGCATTTCTGTTACCACTGTTTGGTGCCTGCTGTTTACATATGATTTTGTAACAACCAAATCGTTATGTAGAAATTACAGAGGCAACTAATATTGTTTTTTAATGAATGTCATTAAACAATTCTTAGGGAATAATTCAGTAAAGATTCAACTAAAGCTAGCAAAAGAAATCGAAAAACAAAGTATTCTTTTTTGTCTTTTTAATTTTTATCTAAAATAAAGGTATATTTTAACACATTTTTTGCTTTGAAACGATTTGTTTTATTTCAGACTCAAGAGTTAACCCATTTTAAAATGGAACTAAAAGACAACCGACAAGAATTCAGTGAAATGAACGCTTCAAAATTGGAACTAATTACGTCATTGGAAACACGTTTACAGGAAGCGAGTGGCAATCTGACAACTAGCAATGACGAGGTACGTCTCCTTAAAGAGCAGTTACAAGACACCGAAAATAGCCTGACACGAATTAATGAAGAGCTTTGCGCTTGTCTTAAAAATGTATCTGATAAAGACGAGCTCATAATGCAAATGGGCGATGACATATCGTCAATGACTGCTGAGAAGCATCAGGTTGAAGAGGCAATTAGCGCTATGAAGTCAGAGAACACTCAACTTCGTGAAGACCTTGGCAATGTTCAATGCAGTTTGGCTGAAGTTGAACACAATTTGTCAGAAAAAGTGCAGGAAATGCTTAACAGCAAACACGAGGTAGAGGAACTAAACAGCAAACTAACCTCTGTTATGATGGAAAAAGAAGAGCTTCTAGTGAAAATGAACTCGCTTCAGTCAGATGCCAGATCCACGCAAGAAACTGATAAGCAGGAGATCGAAAGGGCACAGCAACAAGTGGACAAACTCTCTGAGAAGATTGATCTATTGAAGCGAGAGTCCATTGAATTGAATGACATTATGAACAAGAAAAATAGTGACATTTCTGCGAAAGAGATTGAGATAAATGACCTCTCTGAAGAGAAAACTCAATTGAAGAAAGACAATTCTGAATTGAATGACAAAATGCTGAATTTAGAAGAGACGTTGACTGCAGTACAAGACCAATTGTCCAGTCGAGATACCGAATTAAAATTGCTAACTGGTGCTCATGACGAGTTGCAGCAGCAGATGGATGTTTTGGTGCGAGAGAAAAAGGAATTTGAACTCTCTTGCAGTGCCAGTGAGGCTGAAACTATTCGTCGTATTGAAGAGGAGCAGGCCCTGATTGTTAAAAAAAGTTCAGAAATTTCGCGCCAGGAAGTGGTAATGACAGAGTTAAAAGATCAGTTGCACCAACTCACAGCGGAAATGGATCAGATGAAGGTAGACAAGCGATTACTGGAAACGGAGCAGGAGGAATTACAGAAACAGTTACTGACAAGTCAAGAAGAGAAATGTGCGTGTAATGATCTAATTCAAGAGCTCAATGTTCAATTGGACTCTTTGAAAACAGAACGGGACCAACTACTGGAATGCGAGGCACAGCGTTCACAAGAGATTAATTTATTAACTTCAGAGCTAGAGGAAAATCATCAGTTAGTTCAGAAATATAAGCTGGAAATTGAAAATTTTGCTACTAAAGATGCAGAAAAGCAACAGAATTGGGAAATTAAAGAAACGGAACTTCTACAAAAGGCTGAGATGTTTAACACACAACAAAATGATCAGGATACCAAATTAAAGGCACTCCAGTTAAGAGAACGGGTATTGGAGACTCAAGAAAAGGCTAATAGTGAAAAAGAATTGACATTGAAAGAGTTGGAAGAACAGCTTACAGCAAGAGAATCAGAAGTGGCTTCTAGGCAGTTGTCTTTCCAAAATCAGGAAGAAGCTTTGGTTACTAAGGCTGAACAAGTGGAGCGTCAAGGCAGTCAGTTTAGTGAGGCGAAAAGCATTTTGGATCACCAATTGAAGGAAATGGAAAGTGAGATTGGAGGCGTTGCACAGGCTCGAGATCGGTTGGCCACTCAAGTGGAGCAGTTATCGGCAGAAATAAAGGTAACGAATTTAGGTTGTTTATTTGTTTTTATTATTATTAAGACCCTCGGGCATTTGTTTAAAACATTTACAAAATTTGTATTGAGATAAATTCGTAATAAAATCGATTAGCTAAAAGAACTACTTGGTATTGTATCCTGCAGTTTGTCATAGAAGTTTTGTTTTCATTTGTTCCTGATCAGTATCGTATAACACTTTTTATTAAATTTGAATTTATTTTACTTCTAATTATTTAGCTATATTATGTACTTTTAGTTTTTGTGCTATCGTATACTAAAATTGGTTTTCACTGAAAGTTTAATCTGGGTGTTTAATTCATCTTTAGCTAAATCAAGGTCAGATTTCCAGTTTGGAAAATGAGCGAGACAATTTGCAATTTTTGATCGAGCAAACTAGGAAGGATTGCGAACAAATATCCAATGAAAAGCAGCATCTTACCGAGCAGTGTGGCTTATTAGAGGCTGCCAAGATGGAACTCTCCAGCCAATTGGAAGCGATCTCCTCAGAAAGGGAGTCGCTGGCACAGACCCATCAGGAATTGGTTCTGAGGTGTCAAACTTTACAAGTTGAAATTGATGGTCAGAGAGACTGCATAGCACAAGAACGAAAAAACGCAATTCTTCTCTCCAGCAAATTGATTGGATGTTATGAAAATGCAATTTGCCATCTTCTATCAATCTCGACCAATGAGAATCCACTAGATATTGATTCTGTACTCGGTTTAACTAACCAAAATGATGAACAGAAAGTGAGTCATATTATCATATTGCGATATATCAATTATATTTGGACCATTTAGAATTTCATATGATAATATCTAAAATAAATCACTTTAACAGAATTTTTTATAGAGAAAACTCTTATTTCTTTAACCTAACAATTAGTGACCGCATGCATTGATGTATCTGTTAGCAGTTTACTTTATTTTACCAAATAACATTTAAAGAACTGATTTGCACAAGACCTTGTTTCCATTCTTTTTTTGCCAATTATAATACATTTTTGAAAACATGCTTTATCTTCTCTTTCATTGAGTTGAGAGGTCTGCTTCAAATTCAATAATGATGTAAAAAGAAAATCTGATAAAACCTAGATAGGCAAATGCCTCTTCTCCTCCTCAGTGGATTTTTTGTGCCATTTTAGCTGGATGTTACTGCTGTGTTTGATCAAGTGAGCAACTCTTTGACCAATAGAAGTGTTTGTTGGCATTCCTCACTGGAGGATGCTCGCAAAGCTGCTGCTGAAGAATATAAGAACAAGTTTACATCTAGTCGTCAAGACTATGCCAAATTCTGTCAGGTAGGTAGTCTATGTCCTGTTCATTTGGTTTCTAGAAGAAACTGCTATCAATGGCCTCGCGGCACTGTTGATTGTTCATCGTGCTCTAAATTGAGGCCGTCCGAGTGGGCAGAAGGGGTCAACTTACTGCAGTTAATTAAAAATGAATGCACTAAATTGCCTTAATTTTGCTGTGATACCAAAGTTTTCCTCTCACTTTGTAGATGATTGCTCGCAATTTGGGCATGGACACCGACTCCGACCCTACTCTCCTAGCTTTCAATAAGGAAACTCTTAAATCGATCATTAGAACGCTGAAGCAGCATGCGATCGACCGGGTAGACTCCACTGAGCACATCAATAGCCTGACAACAGAAATATCGGCATTGAAAGAGGACACTGCAAGTCTAGAGAGCAGTAACAGCAGCCTAAAGGAAACTATCAGCACGTTGGAAACTGTTAAACTTTCATTGGAGGAGAAAGAGTCACGTACTGAGCAAGACAAATGTCAACTGCAGACGCAACTATCGGAGATTTTGGAGAGTAGAACGGGGGTGATGGGAGAGCGCGAGGATTTGATCAACATCCTGCTGCAGAAGGATAATGACTTGAAATCACTAGCAGAAGAGTGTGCACATTTGCGCTGTAAAATGAAAGGTAAGTACTATAACCAAGATGGTTTTTTAATTAATCAAATTATATTTTTGCCAGTGGTATTCTGTCTAGCTACTTAAAAATCCGATAACTATATCAGATTTGCAAAACCATAAAAAATGAAACAGTTGAGTTTTATGGTTTATAATAATCTATTTCTGGTAATTTTTGGTTTATAATCTATCTTGTATAACTTTCTGTTTTAACCTGAATTATTGTTTTCTTTGTAAAAAATAAGAAATTAATAAATTTCAATTTCAATTGAGGCGTCGCCCCTTGGTTAAAAGAAGCAGAGAAGATGAGCAAGAAGCCATGAAAGGAAAGATTTTAAAGATAACCTTCAACAAAAGCATAAAAGACACGAACTATGGAATGCTTAATGGCAGCCCCGCCAATAAAAATTGATATCAAAATATGCTAAGCTAACTTATAATTAAAATGTTCCTTTGAAAAAGAATAATGATCTCATAAATTTATATTCTTTATTATGTACCTTTTTTTTTTTACAATTCATAATATAGGGTGCATAGAAATTAACCGGGTTTATATCCGAAAAATATTATGATACTAATTGTAGTATACATAACATGCATGATATAAACATAATAGACCACACTTCAAAGGCAATATCCATCATTATCAATAATATTTTGAAAATTCGTTTTCATTCTGTTCAATTCTCGTCTCATTATAGCGGTAGTGAAAGATGGCATTTGATCAGTTAAGGTCAATTTGATTGTCAAAATATCTACATGTTCAGGTTATCTATTTTGAATAATTGTGCATATTTCAGAGGCCTGCATATTATCACAACCTAAAGTTTCGATAAGAAATATCATTTTATCTTTTGTAAACTCCATTTCATAGTTAATACGTATAACACATTACAATATATAAAATCCACAATTATTCAAGCAAAAATATATAACTGTGAACAGCATTCCTTTAATATTCAAATTAATGGCAAACGGTAAATCTATGAAATGGATATATAAATCTATACAGGTGAAGAAACGGATACAAGCTGGGTGGGGTGCATGGAAAAGGATAACTGGTGTTATGTGTGACAGAAAATATCAGACAAGGTGAAAGGTAAAATGTATAAGAAGACAATGGTGAGACCATCAATGGAAACTGTGACTACTACAAAAGAGCAGGAAGAAAAGATGCTGATGACAGAGATGAAAATGCCAAGGTGGTGTTTAGGACTGACGAGACCTGACAAGGTGAGAGAGAGAGGATGACCATTGGAGTATTGAAAGGAAAATTGAGGTAGGTGAGGCTCCGATGGTTAGGACATGTGGTGAGGAGAGAGGTGGATTATGTGGGTAGCAGAGGCAGAAAGATGAAGTTGGGGGGAAAGAAGGCATGGAAGACCCAAAAAGAAAGGGGAAGACTGCATTCAGGAATATATGTAGCAGGTGGGAGTCCGAGAGGATGATGCAATGGATCGCAAGAAGTGGAGGAAAATAATTCTAAATGTGGGAAAAGCTAAAAGAAGAAGATAGAGTGAACTGAGTGATTTCTAATTATTTTTTCGGATAAAATTGCGGTGAATTTCGATACACTCTCTATTTAATTCTGGAATTCTGATGATTTGATTTTCTTCTAAGATACTATTCTTGTGACGTCATGACTTCATATCTGGTGTTTAGTATGATTATGAGGATATTGTTAAATATCAATGAATATTTGCTACCGGCTGTTACTGCCTGCTAGAATATTGTTTTCCTTTATCAGATCAAGGAAAGATAATTTGCTGCTAATTTGTTAATAGAATGTTTGTCTTTGTATTTAGTGGCAATTGTATACTTTGATACGTCTTCTTTGCTTCTGGACTTTCAGCAATTAACTACAGCTGTTGACACCTGTATTTTGCTGTTTGTAGCTTTATTGAACCATTTAAGTAGTAAATAAATGGATTAGAATCGATATTTGTCTATAGGAGACATGATATTTTAAGAACATAATACCTGTTTATCAGTTATTTCTTTGTGTGAAGTTTTTTTTGTGATGTGATTATAATATTTATTCAATTTTAATGTGTGATAATTATTACTAAACTTCAGATTTGGAAGAAACCATTAACAAAGAAATTCAAGAAAAGGAAGTCCTCTTAGAACGTAATAAGTTCCTTAATTCGGATTTTTTCAATATTAAAATGGCTAATGAAGATTTAGAGACTAAGTAAGTTAAGTTGACTAAATATATGTATGTATATGCTAGTAATCATTATTAATTATATCCCGGAAATGACCAGCTATCCTCATCTCAAGAACGTAATGAGCTCCTTGATTCGGATTTTATGCATTTGACCATAGAATGTCCAATTAATATCATTTTGCCATCCATCATAGTTTTTTTGTCATTTCTCACAAACATTTTCTGAACCGTTGTTTTTCAAAGACCGTTACCAACGAGAAAACTAAATTTAGGCGCAAGTTATAGAAAACCTTTCAAAGTATTCATAGCTATAATTTTCATTTGGCGAAGCAACCAAAGTTTTGCACAATTTCAGGGCAACCGGCAACTTTCTTTTTTCGGCCATACAACCACCAAAAATCGACATTATACGGATTCGCGCTGCAGCTAACCCACTAAATTGGCACATCTAATAAAAGAACAAAATTGAAAATAAGTGTAAAGGATCCTCTACGAAGAGTTTAAAGTTTTAACTTCGTTTATCACTATTGGTTTGTTCGAGTACTGTCTGTCCAAACGAATCCGCTGTTTGCAATGACTTTCATGAAGTTTGCTAATCACGATTCCAAAATGAGTGTGTACAAAATTTGTTTGGCTAACACAAGACCACCAAAAAGTTTGATTTTGTACCGGGGTGACTAGGGCAAACCCCCAATATCAACATACGATTTGTACAAGAACATCAAACAACAACTTTGCTGTGGAATAGTCTGTACAAACTAATTAAAGTCAATTTTTAAAATATTTAATATTACAAATGAAGTTTTTGGACAACCTACAGCTTCTGAAATATTTGCGGATGTTGGACATGGTGACTAGAGCTATCCTGCAATACACAATTTGGACATGTGTACTCTAAGGATCAAGCACTACACTTTTGCAAATACTGTCAAATGAATCAGTTTTACATTGTAAAACAACCCCCCTCCCGTCTAGTTTAATATTGAAATGGCGAATGAAGATTAAGAGACTAAGTAAGTATGTAATCAATATATTAATTGAAAATGAACAGCTTATTGAAAATATTCCATTAGCATCATTCCTAGACAGTCAGGGACAGAATGGATCAGGGTGCTTTCGAAGTTGATGACGACCGTGGTATTATTTGGATTTGTTAGAACTGGGCATGGCGGACCATGTTTGTGGTGTTCACCCGGAATGGAAGAGGATCAATACCAAACTTTCACATTGGAACCAACACCACAGCGATCTGAAAAAGAGATTGACATAGAAAACCGAAATGAAGAGAAAAATGGTAGGGCACTAAAGTTGAAGATGACTGCTTTTATTTTTTTGTGGAGGAATGCACTGGAAAGAAGCAATTTTATACAAAAACTATTCTATTTGAAAGATCAGTTTTCTATTTTTACCTGACCGTTCAATTTAGAAACAGCTAGGAAAAACTTCTGTTTCTGTTTGAAGGTTGTATGAATTGGAGTTGACCATGTCAGACCTGACTAACCAATTGGACGAGAAGGATAGCCAGCTAAATGGCCTGGTGTCCACGGAATCCAGTCTGGCCAATCTCACGGAGCAGCTACAGCAGAAACAAACTGGACTGGACGAGCTTGGTAAACAGCTTGAGGAGCGGCAGTGCCAAATCAGCGCCCTCAGCGGACGTGTCGAGGATCAGGAGTGCAGCATCAAGCAGCTCCAGGAGCATCTCTCCGACAAGGAGGCTGTCATTGACCAAACAAGTGCCCGGTTGAGTGAAAAGGAAACTTCGCTCTCTCAGCTGGAGGAAAAATCGAAACGGGTCGAGCAACTAACCAATCAGATTGAGGAGAAAGAGTTACGTCTGAAGGAGTTGACCGTTCAAATGGAAGAGAAAAACCAGCAGAACCTGGAATTGTCAAATCAGGTTAGATTTTTGTTTGCCACCATATTGTATATCTGATAAATTGGCTGTGCTTGCCGTACCTCAATTTCAATTTATCTAAAATAAAAATTAATTGAAAAACGATTAGTATTTCAGAAAAAACATATAATTATAAATTTTCGGATTATTTCATGGTGATATAAATTAACCCATCTACTCCGCATATAATAGAGACAGACATGTGTCACACCTGTTCAAATATGGATGTCATTTATTTAATATAACAGGTATAAAGCTGAACCTTGGTGACTTTTATTGTCTGTAAGTATGTTTGTTTATCGTATGGCGTAGTGATAAATCGTAATCATTACAATAGCCTACCTATGTATTTAGTGTATGTAGTTTGAATTTTAGAGCTATTTTAGTGATTTTGCCAAAATATCGTTTCCCCCCTGAAAAAGATAATCAATATTTTTCAAAAAATTATTGATTTGTGTTACTCGGTCCCTAGTGGACTTACAGACCATCGCCCATAGCTTGGCCTCATTATTGATTTTTTGTCTAAAAACATTCCAAAGTGCCTATGTAACATA
This sequence comes from Parotoplana pacifica, assembly GCA_034780595.1. NCBI lineage: Eukaryota > Metazoa > Platyhelminthes > Proseriata > Otoplanidae > Parotoplana > Parotoplana pacifica. The sequence goes on along the minus strand of JAUYWI010071243.1, from coordinate 2,458 downwards.
CTCGATAGGTATATTGATAAAAAACGTTTATTTTGAACTATGACATGTTGTCTCCTGTTTGCGGATATAACGTTAGTAAATTATGTGCGGAGTAGAGGAGTTAACGGATCAAACAAAATCTGAAATTTCTAATAATCGTTTTGGTAAGATGTGATAACTATACTACTTGTTTTGATTTACAGTTTACAGAGTATTAATTTGCTATCTCTGTTTGTCGTGAACCAAATAACCTATGGTTTAAATTCTCGCAATTGTCAGATAAATTAGAATTTCTATATTTTATTGGTTGAAAAGATTTTAACAGAGAAATTGTAGATACCATGTTTGTGGTGTTTCTCTGAATGGTACAATGCAAGTTATATGACGAGATGTTGTCGTTATTTCAGGTGAGACGTCTTGAGGACGAAGTGGAGGAGTACCGCACGTTGGTGGAGGAGAGAGAACGACAACTGTCAGAGCTGGAGAAAGGAAAGGAGGAGGCACTGCAGCGCTATCGCAAAGCGGGTGAGCAGAAAGAGGAGTTGATGAAAGCCAAAAGAGATGTTCTGAATTTGGAGGAACAGTTAGCAAAGTCGGTGAAGGAGCATCAGTAAGTTTTGTTGATATTGTGACATTGCATAGATTGTAGTGATATTACATATGTAGATATTGCATTGGTGTTGTTTATATAAATGCCCAAGAGAGGTTTGGTCACAGTAGCCGGTCTCAAAGGTTTGGTAATACACCTCAAAACATGCAATGTGTGCAAGTCATGCGCTTCATAAATGGCTTATTTACCTTCTGGGTCAGTCAAGGTGTAATCGATAAAAACAGTTACTTAGGTTCGCTTGCGTTATGAACGCCCCAACATATCATTAATTTTTTATGAAAGTTTCATTTCAGTTGGATAATCGCAGCTAACATTTTTTATAGTTCTGATTTATTTGTATGCTGCCCATAATTTTGCATAATAAATCTATAAATCTTTGATGAAACCTACTTGATCACGGACTAAGTGGTACAATCTGGTAGAAAATTGAACATGTCAGCATAAATTTGGTATAGAATAATGCTGTTGTTGTTTATTGTTTATTATAGATTGGAACTCGAAGTGTTGCAAGAAGATTATAAAAACAGTTTGGAAACGAACACTGAAGAAAGTGATAGGAAACTGAAGATGATATCCAAAGAATTTAATCAGAAGATGATTGAGAAAGACAGAGAATTCCAGTCAACATTTCAGCAAGCTTTAAGTCAGTGGATTCATTTCTTCCTATCCATTGTGCTTTATATGTTTATGGTAAATCTATTAGTAGGTAAATCTATAATTTGTAATCAGAGATTAATGTCAGTACCCAAATGTTGTTGTTTTTTAGACAAAGCGCGTCACAGCGAATCTCAGCTGCGTTCCAATTTCCACGATGAACTGGAAGCTGTAAATCGGTCGTATGAGGAACAGATGGAGGATAACAAAATCCTGGAAGAGAATTTGAAGAAACTGGAAGACGAAAATGCGGTAAGTCATAGTGTTGAAGTTCAATGTGGCTTTGTTTTCCGTGCGAGTAATGTCGAAAGACCTGTCTTCTAAAAGGTAGAATGTATCATCATCCTTATGCATGCATATATGGAAATAATGACAGGCTATAAAATTTTTAGTGACATGATTTTTTGGTAATTTATAATTGTACAGAAATGTTGGATGTAGTTCTGCAGCCTATTGTTTGACCCTAAGATTTCTCATTAGTATCCTGAATTTTTTTTCAACCAACTTAGGAACTGAAAGAGAGGCTAGCTGATCTGGTCAGCTGTTCGTCACGTTTGGTCGAGTCGGAGAAGTTGGTTGCTCAAACAAAGTTTGAACTGGACGCGCTGAGGACCAAGCACGAGGCACTAGGTATCAAATTGGAGGAGACAGAGAGTTCAGAGGCCCAGATAAAGGCGCGTTTGGAAGCTGTACAGATGGGGCTCTTAAATAATGTAAGCAAGCGGGTAACATTCAAAAAGTCGTCTATAAAATAATCGTCATTAATAGTCGTGTTAGAAAGGTCTTCTACAAATAGTCGTCCAATTAAAGAAACGTCTCCAAAATTGTTGTAAGAGAAAATCTTTTTTTTAAACTGGATGACTTTATTTTTGGAGTGTCTAAAAATGTCTCTATTTATACTATCTTTCTCATAGTAATTATTTGATTATCACTTCATGTTTTAATGTGTATCATTTCATTATACATTAATACGGCTTTGAATGACGAATTTTCAAATTCGACCAAATTATGAACGACTTTTAGCCGAGTAGGTAGCGCTCTGGATTACGGATCGGCGGTTTGAACCCCTGCCGTGACTCACTTTAAGTTACTTGGTGCTCAGGGACTAGACAACCCACCTCTGACCTGCCTGATAAGTGGTCAAGGTGTCCCCAAGGAAGCCGGTCTTAGCTCAATGACCGTGAAGAGGTTGTCACCAGTAATCAATAGACGCTG
>JAUYWI010071232.1:0-14347 GCA_034780595.1 Parotoplana pacifica | reverse complement strand
TCCTATATATACCTACGGCTTCAGCTTGCTTATCACGCGTTGCGAGCTAACAAGCCTATTGCCATAGGCTTAGATAAAACAAATAAGCCAAAGTATTTTGACATTGAGGATCTATCGCAATATGTTATTGCATATCTAATATGAAACATTTCAATGTGCTCCTGTTCATTTACTGCGGTGCATCTCATGCCATGATTCGAGGTGAATCGTTTAAGTAATGTAGTCATCATTCGCCGCTTCCATACAGATTTCGTAGACATAATTGAAAGTAAGTAAACCAATGACGCAGTGAACAAGTCTAATGAAATGAGCATTTTCTTGGTATCTATCTAACCACTAAACTCAGGTTTACTTTTTTCAGATCGCCTGAGTAATGATAGTAATGATAAAGACAAGCAGAGACTCTGGACATAGCATAGAGATACAAGTTAACTATCGAACATAGCATAGTATAATACCTATTCTGCAAATCAATATTGCTTTTAAAAAATCAAACTATTACGTCATTGCGGTTAATACTTTGTTTGGCGAAATAGGTTTCTACGCAGCCTAATATATTGATGGACAGCTCACTTCTGGACACCCCACTAATACGTAGATCTCCATCCTTACTTACCACTGGTAGAATGTTGGTGATCACAAGGCACTCGCTCTGTCACGACCAAGTTCATCAGGATGTTGAGGGCATTCCCCATGCCCAGGTCCTGGCTCTCAAATCCACTGGGACAGGTAAAGAGGTGGGAAGGGGTCACCTGACACCAAATCTCCCACATCAATCTGTCCACTTCCACTGCCATAGCTGGGTTGCTTCTACAGAGAGGCTGGCCACGGTTTTCCTGAAATATGGAGCGACAGATTTATTAAGTGGTAAGGTAAAATTGTAGGGTAGACATAATGTTAAATAACCTACCATGAGTTTCGTTTCATCATCTAGATCACTAATCTGTGCTGATCAATTAGTACCGCCCCCTGCCGACATATACATTTGTATGAGCGAGTATCCGCCGCTCCCTGATGGTTCCACGGTGGACGCATTGGCAGCCGCTGATGGCGATGAGGAAGAGGGTGATGTGGGGCTACAAGAAGAGGCCATGGATAGGTGCTCGATCCAGGCCTTCACTGCCTGGCGGCGTTCTAGGTCTAAAATTAAATGCAGTTCTTATATACCACAGTATTTTAAGAGTAATAATAAAAAAACAGGTATACTTTGATAAAAAATATACTGCTCATTTATATTACTCGCAAGTGATAGCCCAGGACAGCCTGAGCAATATAAAATTTTCGTATATTTCATATCAAAGTAAGAAAAATGGTTATAGTTGCATAAGAAGACAGAAAGCAAAAGATAATCAGAAAAATATATTGGAAAGCCTGTTTTTTTATTAAAGGGCACTCACAATGTCAAAGCAGTCCTGACCAATTAATGTGTCTAAAATTAAATGTAGTTCTTAGCTACCACAGTACTGGAATATCGCACTGAAGTCTATAATATCAACCTAACAACCACTACTATTTTATAATAACTAAGGAGTTCGGATATTAACCAACAAGGTCAGAATGTTGAGGTTGTTGTGGAAATTTGAGTCTAAATTGGTGGACCTGCAACAATGGGTAGGCTTAAAAATCAATTAGAAATGGAGACTGCGAGAAATAGATAAAAACCTAAAGTAGCCTAATCTCTCAAACCATATCGAGATACACTTCAGACTCTTAGAGAGCTGTCTATAAATATCACTATCAACCACCAATGACAATTGAACCATAGTACAGGGAGGACCAGAGGACCAGGGAAGACCAGAATTGTAAGACTGAAGAGAAAATATCAGCCCGAACAGAAAGAGAGAGATCAGCATCAGACAACTAAAGGAAATAACAATGAATTCAAGTGTCAACATAATTTAGCTCCTTCTGAGGTAAAGGGTGACGGATCACCTACGGCCAATCATGACCTTATAAGATCTAAAGTGCAACCCATCACAGTGTGGAACTTCCTGAGGGAAGTGAAGCCGTTGTCAGACATCCCAAATATCCATAAGCCAACAAAAAGAAAGAAAATATAGAAATGATATATGGCTTCTGAATTGATGACCAATTTCGATAACAGAGTAAGGATAGACCATCAGAGAGACGCAACATGATTGAAACATTCCACCTAAAGGTACTACTGGTAGACTCAAAATTGTATACATATGAATAAATACAATAGCTAACCTTTAGCAATCAGTTGTGTGCTGTTCTCCATTTCATCAGTCCAGTAATCCAACCATTTGAGGATATCCTCTAGAAAGAATTCACGAACATCATAGCTCCGACTGGGAACTAAAACACAGATCAGATATCACAAGTGGAGAGCGAATCAAAGGGATAAATAAGAAAATTTTATGATATCCATGTTTATTACATGAAATCTGGTACACTTACTGTGAACAACGGGGCAAGGGTCAAAGTAATTCTGGAAAAGCTGAGCAAGGCTGGTACACCGAACACTCGTTGGTGATGACACCTGACCGGGAATGGAGCCTCCTGTGCCAGTGAGGGCAGCTGGCAAACTGCCACTGGAGGTGAGTAGTATGACACGCAAGTGACGATTAGTCTGCAACAATCCCCTGAGCACCATGAGAAGCAGGTCTGAGTGGCGGTCCCTTTCATGCACTTCATCCACCACAATGTGCGTAGTGCCAGCTAAGAAGTGCTTATCTGCATATAAAGTGCGGAGAAGCACGCCATTGGTGCAGAAAGTAAGGAGAGTTCGTGGGGACACCCTGAAAAGTTGCAGAGACAGACCGTGAAATAAGTCCCAAAAGAGAGGTGCAACCTGAACTAGAGTATATGAGATAACTTACTTTGACTCCAATCGAATTTGGTACCCTACAGTTTGGCCAACAGTTTCACCTCTCTCAGCAGCCACACGCTCGGCATTCGCGTGGGCGGCTAGCCGTCTTGTTTGTGTGCAGATCATGCGACACAGTTGCCCCCTGGCAGCCCATTCTTCAATCATCATCTAGAGACAACAACAAAATGATTATCAACCCATTAGAAGCCAACTGGTCTCTCTCTCTCTCTCTCTCTCTGCACATAGCTTACTTGTGGGATCTGCGTGGTCTTCCCACAGCCGGATGGGCCGGATATAATAACCACAGGAGACTCAGTGACACAGCGCACAATCTCGTTCTTTTTGTCCCAGACTGCCAACTTTCGTGCGACTTTCACCTCGGCCAGAATTTGACCACTCAGAGGGGAGCGAGCTGGTGGAATGTGCGGCACAGCGCCCATCAACTTGCCTGTTGTGCTGCGTTGGCGTTCCTCCTGTGTGGCTAATAGTGGGAATTGAGAAGAACAAACACTATTTATAATCTAACCATACTTGAAACCTTTTATGCTATAATATAGCATTTTGCAGTATGGTTTCATAATTTTATATAGTATGCTTTAAAAAGGGGCGTCATTTTCAAATAAGGCACCTATAAACAACAAACACAATATCTAGTTAATCTATAATAAGTATTCATTTTTTGTCATTTCCAACAGCGCAAGTGTGACTGCTGGCTGACATTGTGTATATAACTGATGATATTCTTAACATACAAAATTATAAAAATAATAAACTAAATCGTGCAAGCCTTCGACAGTACTAACACTATGGAACTGAATATAAACCAACCAAAAGATGTGTAAAAATATGGCTTCAACATAAAACAACAATTTTTTTAAGACCAAATCAAAACCATGTAATTATGTACATCTTGTTCTACAACCAAGTTGAGGCTTGATAAGATGGTCAGTCAAGATGGTGATTGAGAATATTATCCAGTTCATCCGAAATCCAAAAATCAAATTCGATAAAACAGTTCAGTCAGAAATAAAAAGTAAATAAAATGCAAAACAATAACAAGAAATTTGAGGTGATGGAATCATTACAATTATACCAACTATGTATGTATATTCCTTATTTAAAAACTGTAATGGCCACTGTTGATTGAAGAACCAATATGACAAATAATACCAAAAATATCCTAATCTTGGTAATTATAATAAATCTTACTGAGAACAACTACATTACTGCAGTTTTTGTAAGTCTGCCAGAACTAGTTAATTAAAGTAGTAAATGTTCTTGGAAAATTGATAGTATTACAAGTGATAGAATGTTGTGTAACAATTTAACACATTACAAATTCTATCATTATTATTAGTTTGGTGATAAAATGGATTACTGTCAATATCATCAATCTGTTTGATGATGTAATTAAAATGTTCACCACTAATCAAAAGATGAACTACAATTGGAACAAATGTATGCCATTTCAGAAATACCACTAAAATTAATAAAATCAATATTGTATGAACAGAGTAAAGAACCTGACGTCTGGATCAAATATAGAAATTGTGCTAAGCAGGCAGCAGGAGTTGTGTGGGATAAGTAAAGGCAAACTATCCCATTGTGGTGGAATGTACAATGTTCTGTAAGTAATATAATATAAGCTTTCTACGATGAAACAATAATCCAACAGAAGAGGACAAAAGTAAACTAGAAAAGAAGTTGCATGTGCAATGAAAAAGGCGGCTGAAAAAATCCAACAACTAGATTCGGACAAAAACACTATATATCGGAAAGTTCGAATGATGAAAAGAGAAAATTGTGATGTGAGTGGTGGGGGATGTATGAGAAATAAAGAAGGGAGGAATGTTTTTGAAGAGGAAGAAAATAAAATCTGAAAAGAGCATATGGAAAGATAATGAAAGTGGAAAATACCTGAAACTAAGCGAACTGAGGGACCAGTGAAACCTATTGTCATGAAAGAAATCAAGCAAGCTTTTGAAAGGTATGAAAGCGGAAAGGCAGGAGGACTATGTGGAATTAGTAGAGAATATTTTTTGGCATCTCATCATGGGAGTGAGGTGTTGCTGGAATAGCAAACAGGATTTTGCTTGAATATAGTATGAAATTCTAGTAAGTGCAATAATGAGGTTGTATAAGGACGTCATGATCAGAGTCGGGGTCGGATAACACTCTCAGAGGAGTTTAATGTAGGAGTTGGCGTACATCAGGAGTCTATTGTCACCACTTTTATCCGAATTAGTTGTGGACGTGTCGTGGAGAAAGTGAAGCTTTGTGCTGATGATAATAATGACGGAATCCATGAAGGAATTACAAATGGAAACAGACATCTGAAGGAAAAGGTTTAAATCTAAATCTAGGAAAGACAAAAAAATCATGGAATGTGGAATGAGTGACAAAGTTTCATTTAAGGCAAAGATTGACACTTGTGGAATATGTATCAATAGAGTGATGAGCAACTTATTGCGGTGTAGAAAATGTGAAAAGTAGATGTTCTAGAAAGAAGAAAGTCACTGTCTCAATGACTACTGATTTCAAGTGTAAGAGATGTATGCAGGGAAATGAGTCTTACAGAAATGTTACAAAGCATGGGAAGATAGAATATAAGGTATTATTAATAGAGGGAAGGAATGTTGTTACTTTGGAGATGGACAAAGTGCAGAAGGCAGCGAATTAGCAGTAACAAAGAAAGTGACTGGCAAAGATTTAAAGATCTGGAACCAGGGCTGTGCAATGAACGGAAACTATATAGCACATGTGTTAGACCAGTAAATGTATAAGCGGTAAAGACATGACATGGGTAGTAAGATCAATAGAAGAAAATATCATAAGGGCAGAAAAGGCTATGATTAAAAAAATATATGGAGTTAAGCAGCGGGATAAGATTTATTTAGAATTGTTGCTATAAAAGCTTGGGCTGTGAGAATACATTGCAGCGGTAATGAGACGCAGCTGTGGTTACGTCCTGAGGAAAGGAAGAGAATTGTGATGTAAATAGGACACGGAATCTAGAAATGGAAGGGACGAGGGAAAGAGGGTGCCGAATGTTGACCTGAAAAAGTATGGAAGAGAAAGAATGTCGAAAGATTAGATTGAAGCTTGGAGTTCATGAAAATAGAAAGCGCTGGAAAATCGGTGTAGATAATTGGAAAGAATAAGGGTCGGCGACTCCCTGTCAGAGGGAAATTAACGGACTCTTAAAAATAAATGATGATGATGATAATAATGATTTTAAGCTTAACATTAAAAATAGGTAATCATGCAGGGTATCCAAAAACGCCTAAACATATAACAGAAAATTATGTATATCGAATCTGTCTCAAAAAACAGCCTAAGATACAGGACCTAAGACCAAATCTATTTTTTGACTTTCTAATACACACAATTTAATAGAAATTAAATATCGATGAACAAAAGAAAATCAATAAATTGCTAATATGAATATCCAACAGTCTCTCGGTTTTTCTATGTTATTTAATAGAATAACTTGAGTAGTCGACTTTATTTAGACAGCTCGTTTCATCATTAAATAAACTGCAAAGAAATGGCTCCCTATTGACCTCCTCTTAACATTTTGTACAAAATTGCATACTTCCAGTTTTTTCTTCCACTTTCTCCCATTCGCTTCGAAGTCCCTAAATTTCGAATTTACCCAAGCAACGATTAAATTTTCATATGGGATTTCCAGTAAATAGGGACTGTAACCTTGCTTCAATTCTTGCGCGATTTTATAGTCAGACCAATTTCTATGCAATTCATTTTATGATGAAACAGCCATACAAATAAAGTCTCGTTATTCTATTAAACAACTGTTTAGTATATTTTGCCTAAACACTGTTTAACTGCAAGTCAGTAGGAGTTTACAATTAAAAGGCACGATAAATCTGTTAATTACATTAAAGAAAACAATATAAATGAATGCTTAGTGTTATGCAATTTATTAATTACTTGTCGAATTCGTACTCAGCTTCAACAGTGTGGGAGGCATACAGCTGCCTCGATAAGTTTTACCTTACTTATCAGCAACGGAATTGGCGGGCAGTGATGCATCATTAGTTTCTTTGAAAGGTGCTTATCGCTGGAAAAATGATACAGTAGCACAGTTCTATGTATGCCAAATTAAGCAGCACAAATATGATGTTGCTAAATCACTTAGCGTGTCATCTAATGTAAATCCTAGGGACAATGCCACCACATCTTCAATTGAGACCATCAAGAAAACGGTGAATATTAGCATTTGTTCTAAATTATGTGATTATTAACTTATAATTCCAATGTTTGCCACCAATCTTCAGTTGAAAATGACTATCAAGAAAATGGTGAATGTGATTTTTAACTTCTTATAGTCGAACTTTAATGTTTGTCATATCTTATAGTTAATGTTAATGATTGAAATAATAATAAATCAATTTATGGTCTTGTTTAAATAAATATAGTTCAAATCATAGTTAAATATATCTTTTTATTATTACCAATGAATTTACAAAAGGGTAATTTTGTGAATATTTATTTCACACTATGCAGTAACGAATTTCATTATTTAAAGAATATGCATGGAACTTTTAAATTCTAGTGATTGTAGTAAAAAGTTATTAAAATCGGATAAAAAACAACAAATTAATTTAGTACACAAATGTTTTTATTAAATGTTCCTCATTCAAAATTTGACGATATCCAGACAAGACCCTGATCAAATTTACAAATACGAAACAGTTGCTAAACAATGGATAGGTATAATCAATCGAAAGCTCACCTCTATCCATGCCGTGCCCCCTCTCAGTTCGTGCTTGAAGATCGATTTTTTCCTTGCCAGTAAGTGGATTCGCCTGAATCAGTTGTCCGATAGCCTTGCGACTGTTCCAAGTCAGAGAGAAGAGAGCAGCCTTCTGACTCAGGATAGTGAGGTCTGGTTTGTATACCGTGAGAGCCCGACTGATGCTGTGTCTACACGAAATGGACAGAATGAAATAAATCTATTCTGTCGTCAGGGCTTACCAATTTCCACCAAATAGCATTACATGAGCAACGACAAAAACAATATCAATGACAGTCTTTAAATGAATAAACAATAAAAATCGTATATAATATGCATAATAAGTTGTGGTCCAAATGGTCGAATTCAAACTCATAATATACATATTATGTTGTAGATCAAAAGCTTTAGTTACTGTTTCCCATATTCGTTCAAAAAACACATCTCTAAATTTTTAAGACTCCAAGTAGGTAGGTATTGAATGTATGTAATATCTGCCTTTCTTACAAATAAAATACTCGCCAATCTCCAATATACAATTTCAGTCTTCTTTTTAAATGTGTATGAATTAAAACTATTTGTATACGATCAAATGATATCATATTGTGTAAAACTTTTTATAGTTTACGACTAATTTGCGTACGATTATTTATATACAACTTTTTATATTACGACATTATATTATGTACGACTTTTTAGTGTGAACTGTACCCCAAGATAGTAGGTCACACTTACTAGGTAACTAGTGTTATGTTTATTATCGCCCCTAAACTGATTGTACCTACCCATCACTTTTGGACTTGAGTCCCACTGCCCTTGCCAGCTTGTGCACATAAGCGCGTTCCACACTGGTAAAGGATGAAGGAAAGGGCAGTTCACGATCCTCACTGCGACGCAAAAACCGCTCTATGGCGAAGGCAACAGCAAACTTAACCTCTTCCGAAACGTGGATATCACAACCGCCACCTGAAATATTCAGAGGTACCATAGGTACATATTGTGTTCAATATGATGTTTATGAATGAGTGAAAATCAATTAGTATAGATATGTAAAAAATTGACTTGGAAGCACAGGAAGTAAATAATCATGATACTTCAACAAGTCTGACAATTACCAAACATCTGATTATTCTGACTCTCAGCATAACCATCGAAACGCTATTAAAAAATACAATCTGTAGATAGGTTTATTATTCTTTAGTAAATTCGAAATTTGAGTATCAAACACTAGTTCTTCATAGTTTATCATACAATAATATCTAAATTAGTGTTTAAGTTTACATTTTCAAATGTATGATTTTAAATTTAGTATGTGAATTTGAAAGAAATTAAAAGTTGTTTGGAAAATATAAATCTGATCTACAGATTTTCATTCTCTTTTTCAAAAATGTATAAATCAGATATTATTAAAAAATATACTAAATTAGGATGGAAGAATTTGATATATTAGCAAACAACAACTTTTTTGTTTGATGTTACCTGTGTGGTTCATAGAAGCACCACTGCTAGAACTGCAAACTCCAAAACTTTTCCAAAAGTCCCCGGTAGCATTGCTCCCTGTGCTGCTACAACTCACAGATAGTGTGTTACTCAAAAGTGAATTGGCCCCACTTGTATTAGCAACTCGAACATTGTCCAGATTAGAGCCAGTATGACCAGAGGAGAAAACACTATAAAGTAAACCAAAAATCAATGTGTTATTGGTCACAATAGACTCAAGTTTCTAATTTAATAAAGCTATTTATCAATAAGTATTTTAACAGTGAACTAGAAGACAACTATAGCCTATGACATCAATATATAGAATGTGAAATTGTCCTTCAATAAAACTATAAACCTGTCTATTATTCAGTTCACTTCTAGATTTGAGTAATTAGCCAGCAAATCTAAGCTGATATTTGCTACAGATACACAAAAAATTCAGTTATCAAATTATTTGCTTTAGAGAATTGCTTGACAAGATATATTCCAAAATGAAATTTATAAAAACAGTAATAAATAACAAGTAGTTATCTTACTCAGAATACTGCAATATGGTAGTCATTGTTGTAAATCTAAAAAGATACATAAGAAAAATTGCAGATATTTTATAAAATATATATTTAAAAAACACTTTGCAGAAATTCATTGCTGGAGTGTTTTATAGAAATAGTGTGGTTTATTTAACAATCACTGAAACTTTATGCCAATGGCAACTAACTACAGCTGCAAACAGCCAATGACATCATCAACCTGGTTAAATTAATAACATTACTTTTTATGAAGCCAAATGCTGAAACATATTAATTTATATTCTGACAGTTGAGACAGGAATTGTAATGTCAAACTAAAAATTCAAAATGTAAACCATATTGGTAAGATCCATAAGGCATGTCTTTAGTTAAATGTTATTGACCAGTGACCTATATGGCCATTTGAAAAAACAGTTTAATCACTAGATGGGTAGTTTTTTTTATAATTAATCTTATTCATTTGTACATTGCTGGTGGGGTCTCTGTTCCTACAGCCACATTAAATGTACTGTAGATTATAGCATAAACGGATAAAAAGTTTTAAAAAATAGAATTTTGTGACTTTTTATTGACAATGTAAACCATTTTTTATTTTTCTTGTTCTATGTCCCTACCACCAAAGTCAAAATTTTAATTGTTATCAATTGTTTTGAACTTTCATATCCATACATCATTTATTTTGTTAATTTATTTATTTAAATACTTACCCAATGATTTATTGTAACTGATGAAGACAAATCTTTAGTTGTTGAAAGCACTTTTATTATTATTTTTTGATTTATATATTATATTTATAGACACACAGTTTTTATTTGTTATTTTAATTATTTGCTATGTGAAAGTTGTCAATCTATATTATATATATATATATATATTAATTTGATATTCAAATTTTCAATTTTTAATGCTCTGTAGAGGATGTTTTACTGCACTTATTTTCATAATATTTTTATTATGTTGATAAAGTCGAAATTGGTAGGGTAGCCACAGCACAAATCCAGTAGAATAATCACATTAAGTTAAAAAAAGTGATGTAAAAATGTTGCTGGTTTTGCTTAAATTCTGAAAATTGTTGGTTGTTTTGCCAAATCTCATTTAGTTTTGCTAGATGACAAAACCATTTTCATTTATACCATAGAATGGTCTAAATGAATAATAATTGTCCATTCCAGCATCAAAATGGGAAATGTGTTAAAATTTATTGAAGACAATTTACAACTTAAAATGAGAAATCTATTACATTGACTACTTAAAATGCTATTCAAAATTGATAAGAATCATTTTTAATCATAGTTTTCTATTCTAGACTATTTTTACAGAATACAATCTCTATTAGGAAATATTTTTCATATTAAGATGGCACCTTCTACATTTATTTAACAATTGGTAGATAATCCTTTTTACTAGTTATTTATGAAAATATAAAAAGTATAACTGTGCAAAAGATTTTACAGAAGACATTTCACATTTTAAAGAAGTGCTATAGTGTAAAGATTGGGTGTAGAACATTTGATTGCTACATGATTTAAAAATAGAATAATTTCATAGTTTCTTTAAATTTAGGTTATTGTACCATAAATGTTCTGAAAAGAACATATTTTTTCATTTAACTGCTTTAGTTATGTTACTGAATATTGATCCAAAGGCTATACTAAGGAAATAAACTTAATGTTTTGTATAGAAATTTCATACAAATATGTGTTAGAATTATCCCTAGGATTGTTACTAGACAAAATTATAAAGTAATTTGTTGTTGGCATGACAATTTGGATATAGGTACACTAAATGGTATAAATTTAGTAACAAAACTACATTCATTTCAATTGTAAATTTTGCAAAAATAAATTTCTATTAGCATCCAATGCTGACTTTCTACAGTACACCAACAGTCCAGCAGTTCATTGTCTATGGTCTAAGATGCCTAACACAGTTGTCTAGGATGTAGTATCATTGATCTTCAAAAGTCAATTATATTGATTGCAAAATCATATTTAATAATGAATGTTGTAGTGTTTCAAATGTTATGCCATTCAGTACACATGTTTTGAAAATCAAATTGTCTTCTGAATCATTTACTATAATTTCATTTATTTTATAAAATTTCACCTGAAACCAAATCAAATGAAAAGAAATTAATAAGTAATGAAATAACAAAAAAATGAAAAATGTTGTTCAATTGAATCCTAAAGAAACTTAAAATAACATAAGAAACTTGAAATTGAAATGTAAAAAATCAGGTACAAATGAGAAATAAGGTTTTATGTTATTTCTATATATTAATTGTATTTTGACAGGAAAAAATAAAATTCAATTTTCTACATAATAAAATGTGAATAGTGTACATCAAAATACCTACAATAGTTCCAATCTCAAACTCTTTTAGTATGCCAACTAAAAAGGTCATAACATTATCCAAAATCAGAAATTTAGATCCACAAATTTTGGGACTAGCTCAGCCAATGCATTAAATTGATTTTTTATCTTAAATTCAATTTTAATTAATTAAAGCCTTCCCAAAACATTAAAAATGACCTAGAAACTAATAAAGATCATTGAGCCATTAATTCATAAAGAAAGACACTTTTAAAAAATCAATATTTATGGACCAGTCCCAGTATAGTAGCCTTCACAGACCATTAACTAAACAACTAAGCCATCTGGTTTTCAAATACATTAATGTATTTGAAAACCAGATGGCTTAGTTGTTTAGTTAATAACCTTGCTGTTATAACTCCCAAATTTGACTCATTGTTGATCTCATGTAAGTTTTGACCAATTTCAGTTGGCTATGGCTCCATTCATTTTTGCATGTGGTAACAGGAATTGTTAGAGCAATTTTGAGTAAGGTAAATATATTAGGAAATCTTTCCTCATCACAGACTTGCAATGTGTTCTGGAGGGAATCAGGTATATTCCTTGAAGCTTGTGATTTCCAGTGCCTGCACCAACTGGCATATATAATCTTGAAGAAGGTAGGTGCAGGAAGAATGCTGTTGTAAATGCTGACTAATTCTTTCAAGAGTATCAAGTGAAGCTATAACCAAATTATCAGGGACAATACAAAGAAGTTGCACAACTTTATGTTGCATTGATGAGAATCTTGCATCAAGTTCATTCAGTACATGATCAATAAAGGCACCATGATTCTGAAGGGATATTATTTTGGTGGCATTGTTACCTGATTAGCATGGTCAGTCAGTTCTATATTTAACTCACTGGAATGTTGCTCAATTTCATGGAATATGATGGAAAATTCTTCAGAAATGTTTAATCTCATCAAGTGCAGTTATTTGTGGATCTATGTCATTTGTTTGTGAGCTTCCAAAATATCCACACTTCTACTCTGTAGTTTGATTGTGAGTCTCCTCAAAGACAAAAGCATATTCAGCAATACTTTTGTGGCCACAAAGAAGGTTGAGTCAATAATTATATGAAGAAAGCCATTCACCTTTGTTATTGTGTAAGAGTCCCAGGACCACTGACCAAATGAAAAAGCATTTGATGGTGATGTCATATCATTGAAGACTACATGAGGCAACAGTGAGAAGACAATGTAAGCATCTATGCCTTCAATCCAGTGAGTTTGACATGCATCTTTCAGTTTAGTGTAATTCATTGTCATAGTCTCAAGAACTCTGTCAAAAAGGTGTTGTCTCTTGGGAAAATATCCAAAATATTGAGCCATTTCTCCAATGGTAGAAAGAGCATTTCATATTTCCCAGGAAATAACATGCCTTAATTATTGCAAGGTTGAGTTGATGAGAATCACAATGAACAGAGAATGCCAATGGTGACTGTTCACAAATCTTAGCCTGACAACCATTCTTAGAGCCTGACATGTTGGACATGCCATTGTATGCTTGGCCACATTGCTGATAAAGCAAGTCTATTCATAATTGCACTTGCCATTGTCAGGCCTGTTATCCTTTCCAAAAACAACAAATCCATGAAAACCTCTGTTACTTACAAAGTGAAGCATAATGGAGACCTGCTCCTGATTTGATACATTGGTTACCCTAGCCATAATTGAGAAATGACTGCAGCCATTATCTCTTCTATAATAGTAAAATGTATTTCTTCTGAAATAATACTGATCAACTGATTTTGAATAGTTTTTTAGGTATACCTTGCATTGCTGAGGGCAGAATTCAAGTGTTCTGACAACACCATATCAGTTTGAACATGGAATTTGACCAATTCAATATAATTTCCATCATTGCTTTCAATTTCTTAGACTTCCCATATGTAATCATCCCTGTGCCTCAAAGAGGTAAACCCTGGTGATCACATTCAAATAGTGCAGTAACAATTTCTCAGTTCATTTTCTTTATCACTTCTCTTTCAATATCAATGAGATGGTCAATTGAAGTTGAGGTATTATTGCAGGTTATCTTGAAAGCTTCCATTTTGGCCATTAAATTGAGATGATATTGATCATTGGCATGGTCAGCAAATACTTTGGATTTTTGTCCATTGAGAAAATGGACTGGTCACTAATAGTCCAAGCTTATTGGATGAAACTGCATTGGATGCAAACAAACATGCTTTGCAAAATATGCCATTACTATGTTGATTAAAATGTAGCCATGACTGCTCAGTGATTGAAACATCTATTACAGCCATTCATTGGTTGTGATGGATAGCATTTTTTGCATTGAGGATGCTTGTAATTCAAAATAATAAATTTTGTGTCATCATCTGCCTTTCTTAAATTATATCCATTTGCTAACATTATGCCAATATCAT
>JAUYWI010071221.1:0-14347 GCA_034780595.1 Parotoplana pacifica | reverse complement strand
AGGTACTACACGATAAAAAAAGAATTATATCAAAATGTTATATAGTTTTCAAATGACAGCTGTCCGAAAAGTGACCTATCTTGTCATATCCTAATATACCTTACTGTATGTAGGTTGTCGCATGAACTAACAACCCTACCGTAGGTTTAGATAATTTGAATTAAAATTGAGAAAAGGTAAAAAGCACCAGGTTTTCATTTTTGTTGTATGTATTTTAAAATGTAAACTTTTTAAATATTTTGCAACAGGACATTTAAATCATAACATCATTTGTAGAACATCACCTCGGAAACTGACTCTCTTAAATACCCCACTATGGATCGCGTTCAACAAGCAGACTTTGCATATGCAAACAAAACATAATTAATTATCTAAGCCTATGGCAATAGGCTTGTTAGCTAATGGCATAAGCGAGCCCAAGCCCCAGGTATTAGGAAGTCCTAAAATGGTCTATTTTTTAAATAGCAACTGACAAAAATTTGGATGATAAAATGATTTCATATTTTTCAGGCTTAAGATACGTGCCAAATTTTATAAAAATATAATTCGGAGCTATTAAAGTTTGAAAATAATGTTTTTTCCTCAAATTTTCTTCATCTTAATCATCTGAATCTGAATCTTAATCTTCCGTCAAAGACCCACTTTTGAGCCTTCGATATTTTTTTACAAAATTTTGATATGGGGGTAATCAATGATTTAGAGTAAAAATATGCCATCAGATTTAGGGTCCGGTTGCCATGCAGTTAAGTCAATGTTCGGTTGCCATGGGTTGCCATGGCACACTTAACTACATGGCAACAAGTCACTTTTTTCTCTGTCTTGATCATTTTTGTAAGCAATTATTACTGAATAAGCCTGACCTTTAATGTAAATGGATTCTTAAAATGAAAAGTTCTAATTATAAATATATGATCACAATTTTAATATTGGATCGCTATATGTGTAGAATCAATCTACAGAATTTGAGCAAACAAATTCACTGTGTAGGTACTTAGACCTAATAATATCAAGAGTGTAGATAAAATTTCTAGTTGCAAAATACATACATAGGTGAATGGTACCTATCTAGTCAATGTCTATAAAAAACATAATATGCATGTTACAGTACCTTATCATAGACCTTTTATCATGTTTATTTAAATTTTGTATTATAACATAAAGCACTTTATGCTTGTATTACTTTTGATTATGAAGTGAAATTGTTTTATAGCCCAAAAAGGGCAAAAAGTGTGTTAGCTCAATCCAAAAAACGAATTGAAATAAAATAGTTAGCATGCAACCTGTAAATATTTGAATGGGATAAAAAATATCAGCTGATGAATTAACAAGTCAACAACCAGAATGCAGAATTATAAATAACTATACTTTTCCATAACAGAAACAAATAGCTAACGAATGTTGTAAGACTGCCACCATTCAGTATGCATCGGAATTAACATCAAAACGGCCAGGCGAATTAGAAAACGATCAATCAAAGACTGCTGAGTTGGAAAAAAATCAGGGTTTGCAAAAATGCAAGAATAATGCTCAGAAAAAACCTTAATTAATCAAATATGTAGACTCATAAATGGAAGTATGAGAACTTTGATTGAATTCAAGTACAAAGGCAAAGAAATAAACGCGTAATGGTGAAATTTGGGTGTTAAAAAAAGCTAACGAATGGTGGCCGTCTTACAACATTCATTAACTATTTTTTTCTATTGTGGAAAAGTATAGTTATTGACAATTGTGCATTCTGGTTGTATAATTGTTAATTCATCAGCTGAAATCTGTCATCCCATTCAAACATTTACAGGTTGTATGGTAACTATTTTATTTCATTTTTTTTTTTTTGGATTGAGCTAACAGAATTTTTGCCCTATTTTGGTCAACAAAATAATTTCTAAAACCAAAGAATATAGTAGGTATAATTGAAATCTGTGGCTAAAACTCGTATTTTTGGAAAAGCAGCCCATAAGGCCCATAAACAATTATACAAAATTCACTAAGAAAACATTCAGTTAAACAACTGTTTGCTGTAAGTGTTGTAAAAAAGCCCACCAATTTTATAATTACACAAACGTTTTGCATGACATTTCTAATTTGAAAATTCACAGGAATAAATTAAACCAGATTTACAATACATAAAAACAAATTTTTTAAAAAGCTATTATAAGTAATCACTTATTAATGCTAATTGAATAAAAAAATCCTGTTAAATCAATAGCGTTTTGTAGGTAACGTAGTAGCAATAATAAATATAACATCATTGCTCACCTTTTGAAAGATCTTTTCCCTCACATTAGAAGTGTCGGTCTTGTCTTCATTCGCTATTCTTTACGGGTTTTTGTATCTTCAAGAGTTACACCAGCTTTTGGCATATCTTTTTTGATCTTCTGCATCCAAGATTTCCTAGGTCTTCCTTTTGCTTCTTTTCCCAACCAGTTACCATTCCAAAATCCTTTTGGTTGGAAGATTGGCCTCTCTGCTCATGATGTGTCCTAACCATTTAAGTCGGATGTGTCACATTTCTTCTGATATTGAAGGACGGTTCAGCCTGTTGATGATGTTGGAGTTACTAATGTGCTCTAGCATAGAGATATGAAGAATTCTTCTCAGGAATTTCATTTCTGTAGTTCTCATTTTGTTTTCTGCGGCCTTATAGAGTTTGATCTTAAGGTTTCTGTATATCTTCCGATCAGCCATGACACCTGAAAGTTTTCTCCAAACTGACCAGGCTGCTTGGGTACTGTTTCCAATATCGTCTTCGATTGTGGCTTCTTCATTTACAATAGAGCCCATGTTTTGAATTTTTTACTGATGTGATGAATCTGCAGTTAATTACCATTGGGGTACTGTGTACATGGGGTTTCTGGTAGATTGGATAAGAAAATTTGTAAGAAAATTCGTCAGGTCGAAGTCTCGGCTGATCTAAAATGGGTTCAGAAAATAGTTAAGACTAAGAAATTTCTTAAGACATAACTTTGACCTCACCCAATCTATCACTAATATCGAATTATTTTTTTTCAATGTTTATTCGTTTTTATATTTTATGCCTATATGTATAAAATGTGAAAATAAATAAACATTTAAAACAAAAAACAAATTATAATTAGATTAAAATAATACAGGTAGTGATTATATGTATGTATGTTGTAAATTGTGAAGCTGATCCTGTCAGTAATATGAACATTCAAATGCCTACCACAATGCTATTTCATTCAGCTTCAACATACACTACCTGCATTTTAATCTATGTATCATTTATTTTAAATTATTAGCCTATTAATTAAGTACCCTGTAAATATCATATTATCTTTTCTTATATAAGTCTTTTACGAATGTCACTTTTATCATCTTTAAGTCACTTATGTAATACCTAAGGTACATATATGTAAATGTTTTTCCGACTTGACCTGCCTCGGATTTTCCCGAGAAACTTTTCTGAAATAAACTTTTTTTTAAATGTTGTCTTTCTCCGAAGAGGGCTAATGAACTCAATGAACTCAAAGCTAAATTTAATTTAATTCAATATACTACTCGTCACAGAGAAAATTTGAATTCACTAGGCTACTGCGTCTATTAGAGTGCATTTATCACCTCTTGACATCCAAATTAATGATCGAAAACTACCAATTAAATTTCTGAAATCAAACACATTCATTTCATTTCGATCTTAATCGGCCTGAAACCTCGTTATTCCCCAACCCGTGGGGGGGGGGTCTTAGATCTAATCAAAGATTTTAATTTTCCTGATTTCATACTAACTCGAAATTTGGTATATTGGCACCTTGTAAAATTCATCATCGGGAAAAATGTAAAAAACTGAAAGATACTGATTATTGAATTTTTGGCATCACGATTATCAGAAACAGTCGCAGATGTTTTCATATTAAAATAAGATGCACAAATTATGAACAAAATTCAAAAGTATTTTTTAAGAATTGATGATCCATTCAGTTAATAGCAAAATATTTTTCTGACTCTGATGGTAAGTAAGTGTACCTACCAAACTTTATGATAATCGCTCAAGTATAGAGGTCTTAAAAAGTGATTATTTTTGCTTTTTTTCTCCATATTCCTCTCTCTCTCCCCAATTCATAGTCTAAGCATTGTTGATGTCATTGAAATTTGGCACCCCTACTAAAATTCATTTTTCAGATTTATGTGCAATTGCATAGCAACAAAGAAGTTTTATATTTGTTCATACAACATTGGCTTTATAGGTATTTGACCTAATTAAATAATAATTTTCACTTAGCAAGTGTTGCTAAGGGCACCAATATAGCATAACAACAAGCTGTTTTTACAAATATATAACAAACAGCTAAGTATTTATGGTTATTTGACCAATGAAACTTTGCTTACCATTAATGAACATTTAATTATTTACTTTTCTCTTAAAAACTATTGCTAGGACGCCACTATTGCATTACAACAAGGATATTTTATGGGTAGGTATAAGCATATGAAACCTTTTGTTACATACATATGAACTTTCCTTTTATCAGTTTTTCACTTAACAACTGCTGCTAATATTATAATACACCACTATTAGTTTATGCCCATTTGGTCTATTTATTTTTGTATCTTTATGTATAACACTTTTGTACAACCCTTGCTTAACTGTTCCAAAGTAACCAATGGTTACCAAAATAGTTTTTTAACAAAATATCCAAAAATTTAGATACACATTATTATCTGTAGTAATGAAAAACAAAAAAACATAATTATAGTTATACTTAGGATTCTTTCTGTGTAATCAAAGTTATTGTAATAAAAATTTGTATAATAATACTGCAATATAGAACAAACAATATTTACATGAAAGTTAATTCATATATTTAAAGGAAACTATGGAATATTAGGTAAATATAATTAATTAGAATTAAAAATTTAACATTAATACATTTGCAGTGAAAATATTTTGATTATAAATTTGTGTCTCAAGTTATGCCATTTTAATCACCATGGAATGTTACCAAAAATATTGATCCAAAAACAAGTTGCTTTTGAACATAGTAAAAATGATAAATTTAATTTCCTAATAAAATAGGAATAATCCATTATAATTCTTTCCTATTTCGTTTATCTAGTCTATTTGTTATATATAATTATTAGTATACCAAGTAAAAAAGCAGTATGCATTATCTAAAGTTCAAAATTGAAGTCCACTTATTTTGAGACCAGACCTGGGTGGTGCATTAAAAATTATGTTTTCTCAAATTTTATTTTAGCAAATAAAATCATTCGAAAACTACAAAAATGAGCTAGAAACTACTGTGATGAAACCAATTTTCTGAAACTGTTTCTAATGGCTTTCGAAGTCTATATGCAACATTTAAAACAAATAGGATGATTGTAATTTATTTTAAAAGCATTTTTGTAATTTTGATAATAAATCAATAAAGTTTAGTATAAAAAAATCGATAATATAATTTTGAAAAATTGCCATTTCAAATCTTAATTATTTTACTCAAGAAATATGTATGCTATGTATGTTATTCGAATTTTGAGAAGTATGCAAACTAGAAAATTTCAAATTTCCTCACTTGATGATGTCATAGGGTCACTGAGATATTTTTTAGTACAACTGAACGGAAATGTTAATTATTTATAAGTGGATGTTTCGTTCTCAATATAGTAACATGTATTTTCTAAATTTTGGAACACGTTATTTGTTTGAAAAATAACTTCGAAGCAAATCATTTAAATTATTAACCCTTCATAGATAAGGGGTCGAAACCGACTAAACCCATTTTAATGAAATTTGGAGGCTGCACATCAAATTCTCTTCCGGAGTTTTTTTTGGAGTAAAAGGCTTTAGGGTCCTATTTCCCTAAGTTTGTCTAAAATGTTCAAAAGAAAAACAATGCTAAATCCAAAAATAATTATTAATATTTGGTATTATACTAAAACACTCCATTGTTTAATAGGTATTCCGGTTTTAAAAAATGAATTTTTAAGTCCAGGGTACAACATGAGAGCCAAATAAATAATAATTTTAATTTATTGAATGACATTTGACCCCATAGATTTTCTTAAAATTCCAGCAATAGTTGAAAACAACTAAGGGAAATTTCCTTAAAAATTATTGCTCCGAAACAAAGTAATGAAAAGTTTTGTGTAAAATATTTCCTATATATGTATTTAGATTGGAAAAATGGAAAATTTCCAAATAAAATATGATTTGTTCAATGGGATGCTTTCATATTTGGCACATCTATTGTTTATCTGGTATATAAGTGTGCCAAATAAAAAAGTCATGATCCTATCCAAAGCCTTAAATTCAATTTGAGGGCAGGAATCATAATACTACAACCACTAGAAATAACCTATGAACTAATAGTAAACTATTTTAAATCACATACATAGAGCCATTTATATTTAAAAAAATTAACTTAAAAAAAACTTTTTACGATTATAGACCAAAAAGTGAGGCATCTAATACATTATTTATAATGCCTTCCTAATTCTAAATTCAAATTTGAGCAAATAGGTTTTGTTTGAACTTTAGAACCATTTGAGTGATTTGCTCAACAACATCGATTTTATACCTAATTAAAATCGATAATTAATATTTTTCCAATAATTGTGTTACCGACTGTAAATATAACAAAGTTAAATTTTGGACCTGATAACGTAATCAACCCTTAGCTCGGTCCCTTATCAATTAAAAAAATCTGTGGATGAATTTTTCCAACTGTCAGTCCAATTCATCCATGGCAAGTATCCACCACTTATCTACCACTTATGTAGGCTTAATTACCAAGATTAATAGTGTTCCGGCCTCTGCGTCCGGAAAATTGCAATTTTTACTTTATGATCAGATGAATTAGTAGCTTTCGAAAGTTACTTTTTGGGAAAATACAATTTTGTGACACCAAGGACTGATAGGGATTTTTTTTACGGCACCATTTTTTATTCTTCTCTGGTTTGATTTCCCAACCCTTGTAAAAACAATTCTATCTGTTCATTTTTTTCAACCAACCACTATAAGATTAAAATTGTTTAGAAAACTATTCTTGGTCACTTTCATCAAAGTGACTGTTTTCTCTTCAGTAAGCTTTCTTGGTTATCTACACAATTCACTTCTATATGTAGAAAATAAATCTTTACTGCAGAAAACATAAAAATAAGAAATAATATCATCAAGCCTTCGACAGTATTAACATCATAGAAATGAATGTAATCCAACCAAAAGATGTGTAAAAATATATAAATGTGGCTTCACCCAAGCTGATTCACCACAGAGTAACCACAAAATAGTGTAAGTTGTTCAAGTATCTAAGTATAGCTAATTCAAGTCGTCTGAATGTTGTTAAATCCACAGAGGTACTTACATAAAAAGACAATGACAAATTAATAGTTATAAAGGTGATTTAGTTGGTTGTTTGTAAAATAGATCAGAAGTTTCATGGATATGAATCGCCAAATTTGAAGTGTTCATATTTATATCCTAGTTCCTGTGAAGGCACAAAAACATCGGCATAGCTAACCACAGGTATGAAACCCACCATGGAACAAAGACGGCAATTTCCCGCTTTAAGGCTGGACATTGGAAATGAGGAGGCTGTCGCATTGTACATTGTCATCCAATACTGAAAACAAGCAAGAAAATTATTCCATAATTAGATACATATTCCTAATTCTTGCATCTGAACCATTTATGGTTCAGATTTGATTAAAAAATGGGTCAGATGCAAGAATTAGGAATTATATATTTATATATTTACCTAAACAAAATACACATTGTGTTTATCCACAGTACTAGTCTTGTAGTTTTGATTTTAATGTTTTTTTCATTGAAGTATAGGTATCATTTTAGTATGATCAACGATGTCTAAACTTAAATGTTCAAATTAACATAACTAACAAATTTATTTACATGGACGTAACAGCAAAGTACCTACATAACGTTTCCTATCCCTGTATTTTAAAACCTATTTGTAATAGGCAAATATCTACCTGAAATATTCGATCGACTTGTGGATGATGGAGATTAAACAACGGATCATTTACAGAGGTAGCCTCACAGCAAAAAGTGCCATGAGCCAAGTTATGCATTCGATTGTGCATGAATTTGTGATTGAAAACAGCACCAGGCGGGCCGCAATCACCCTCTGCAGCGCGAGAGAAACTTTTGCAAGTCTTTTTCGTTCTCTCTTCTTCCTCGATGTAAAATCTAAAATTCAAAAACATTGTATTTTCAATTATCTTTTTCCGCAAAAAACTGTGGTTGTTTATCAAAGTCTGATGTTTACACAGATGCTTTTTAATGATTGCACTATTTTTTAAAATTATATAAATAAATAATAAGTGGCGTCAAACATTTAACAATCATTTTCCTGTTTATCCCTGTAAACGCCAGACTTTAATAGAAAATAAAACACTTTGGTGTAATTGCAATTTTAATTTTAATTGTTATAGGTTTTAATTAATTGGATTCAAACAAGTACAACATAAAAGCAATGTATGTACAATAGATAAATACTAATGATGCGTTAATTAAACCAGTTAAAATAATGCTCGTCAAAAGCTATGTAGGTACAGTAATGCAATGTATAGAGTCAAGTAAATGTAATAAAGCAATGGTGTTAATTAACATAGATGCAACATATGTATATACAACCAAATGTCAAGATAAGGCCGTGTACATAGAAAAACCTGCTGCTGTGTATATTCAGGCAATGATTTTGACAGTGCGGATTATGAGCGAAGATGGGTAAATGATCATGATCATTGGACAGGAAAATATCGTGGTTCCGCCCACAATATATCCAATTTGAAAGTACGACAACAAAGACGTTTCTTTCCGTGTTTTTCATAACTTCCGCGGATATGATTGCTATATTCTATGTAAATATGCCAAATTGGATCAACGTTGACAGATCAAATGAAATCCAGTTGCAAAATATATGCCATTTAGTTTGAAATGAGAAGTAGACTGATATGTTGACAGTCTCTGTTTAATGATATTCGCTTTCTGGACAATTATCAGTTTCTGTTAACCGGTTTGGAAAACTTAATGCAACAACTGGCCTGTTTAAATAATGACAATAACATTTTCTATCATAAAAGACACAGTTGAATGAGTAAACGAATGAGTAAACGAAAATGAACATATCCTTATTCATAGATTTATTCTATTGAATGTCTTGAAGAGACCTCTTTCACACTGCAAAATGGCGTTTGACGTAGAACTGAATTGTCAAGATGGAGCTTGTATTACTGAGACCAAGTATAAGTTTACGCTGCAGATATGGTCTATAATTGGATGTCGAATTTTATAGTATTACACTATGTTTCTATTTGAATGTAAATGTGCTTGGTATAGCTGATGTGGTTGAAAATTTGTCCGAGAATGCTTGTTTGCTTATGGCTTGGATGCTGTCTTTTTCTACTCCCTCCCGGATTTGCCTGGGCTGCAATACTGCGTCAGTTGCAGATTGAATCAGAATTGATAACGGACCATGAGATGTTCTGCTCTACGAACAGAAATTTCGAGGAGGTCTTATTTATGTAGGTGACAGCATATTATGCAAAAGCGGAAAACTACCTTACCTCGCCGGATGATAACCAATCAGCAGATAGTGCATCCAACTATCTTTATCTGACAAGCTGTATAGTTGGGCTACGACTCAACCGCTACCTTATGGTGAACTCCATTGGATTCCTGAAAATGAATTGGCCAGCCTATTTTCAAGTGGCAATGTGTCCACTTGGCCGGATTAATTTGGAACAAGTTATTTTAGAATGGCAATAAAATTTTAAGCAATGAAAGTTGGTGTCAGATTTTGTCAGACAGCCTGTATGAGAAACGATTTCAAGTGTAATATTGAATAACTGAAAAAACTTTTAAAAAAATAGTGCTGTGTTCGGCAAAGGCCATGAACAGCAGCGTAAGCATCTCCCTTCATTTGTTACCTAGATAGGTGGTGCTTAATCCAGTGATTAAGCAATCAAAATTTTCAAAAATTAAAACCTACACATTGTTAAGTAGATATCCTTCTAGTAAAATATAGATAATTAAACAAAACAATTTTTGACCTTCCATCGAGTGGATAAAAATAATTGATAAATTGATCTAAAAAATAAAAATGTAGGCTTGATAGGGAATCTCGATAATCTGTTCCGTCAATCAGTATCGACAACTTGGACAGTGATTTGACCTTTATCCAGTGATTGAGCAATCATAAATAATTTTTATAATTCGAATTTTGATTAATTAAACATACTGAATTTTTATCGATTTCTAATAAACTACACAATCAAATTTAATATGTTTAATTTGTCAAAAAAAATTGATTAAATTAATTAAATAAATAGATCTATAAAATCAATTAATAAAAGTAATACTCAATAAAATAAGGTACAAAACAATTCCTTGTATCATCAAACAACTTTTCAGGATCAAATTAAAACTATGAAATCATATGTATATTGTTCTACACCCAAGATGATGCATGATTAGATGGTCAGACAAGTTTGGTGATTGAAAGTACTATCTAGTTCATTCAAAAACCAAAATTCAAAACCACAAAACAACCAGAAATGAAAAATAAAAAGTTATTTAAAATGCAAAACAATAACAAGAAATGTGGTACAGGACTTAAGACCCATAGTGGTTTTATGTGTACACAACCGTCACTTATTATTTAAATTACAAAACAAGGTTTTTTTTATTTTTGAGCCATTTAAGTAATTTTGACCAAAAATATCGAATTTTGAGATATATAGGTCAAAAAAGTAAAAATCGATATTGAATTTTTCAAAATGAATGTTTCCAATGTTCTTGTATACCAAATTTCAGTGAAATCAGTATATGGGAATTCTGGGGGGAGGGGATGGCGTTCTATCTGTAAAATAGTTTAAATCCTAAAAGGGTTAATATTTCTTACTTAGAAAGCTTCATTACAGCATCAAATTCCTTTTTGGTTGAAAAGTTCTCATTCAACCAGTCTCGAATAATATAGTCATTGTGCGACTTTGTATGACAGCCATAGCATTCTCCCATTTCAGGGTGAGAATAAGGCTTACCACAGTATTCAATTTTCTTATAAAATGGACTATAAACACTCAAACGTCGCAAACCTCGATAATCAAGTAGTCCTTTGGCGCCAACCAGGTCATTCGTACAGACTTCGCAGCTAGTTTTCCCCACCCAATCCCAAAATGGAAACGTAAAAGGTGGCTTGTCAGGGCCATAGAGATTTGAATAAAATTTTTGAGCTAATCGATCAATAAGGCGTTCCCATACCAACAAAATATATCGATGCCAAGGAAAAAACCCAACACTTCTGTGATTGACATTCATCCATCTGTATGCCTTGATTTTCTTATTACATAATGTTCTGTTTAGAAAGTTTGTAGAGCGACTTGAATAGCGATGAACAGCTGCAATGTAGTAAGCAATCGATGCATCAAACCATTTAGGATTCCGAACAGGATCAAAATCAAATGGTGTTTGTTCAACAAGAACAGAATAATCAGAAGGATAGGAATCGCTCAGTGAAATCAAATTTATGAATCTCTCCTTATCCTCTGCTGAATATGATCGCACGTCTCTTCGAATTCCCAAAGGACGACGTCTGTCACAATTCTTGCCGGTCCAACCGAACCAACAATCATCACAAGCTGGGCCGAAATAATTCAGATTACATTGGCACATTTGACGAAAGAATCTTATTGGCCAATCCAATCGGTCATCGTTTTCATTGTTTTTATTTTGAGACCAACGATAGACTCTGAGAGTGACACAGCTTCCCTTTCGTGGCCCTCCACAGACCAATCCATTTGAAGAATCGATGGGGCAACAAACGCCACTTCCTGTTGCAGTAATATTTCTGGTACAAACTGTTGGGACGACACCAGATTCACAAAGATATAAAATATTAATATAACCTAAAAGAATAAGAGTGAAATTGATCGAACAAACTTTCATAGTCGAAAAAATTACTTTGATTTTATTTCATGACCTAAAATTTGGACAAAGTGCAACCTTTTTGAAAGTTTTGTAATGACGACATACTAACTGATTTTTTAAGTAGAATAAAAACTAATATTCTACCTACTCTGAATAAAACTTTTCAAAGCCAATTTATTTATTGACAATATATGACATTAAACTAATGAACCGTATGTATGTATTACTTGAAGAAGAAATATACAGCAAACTATCAACTTTACAATCCATGTAACTTTAGATTCAAGCCTATTGAAAAATATTTTCTTTAAATTATTAGTTTATAACTATTTAGCTTATTTATGAAGATATCACAGGTTTTAACAGAACGGTAAGCACTTTAACTACAAAGACATTTCTACTTTAAAATTAAAAAACTCAAAATTATAATTGGAAAAAAATTCTAACATTAAGAAATACAACAGAAAATTTACAATCAAACAAAATTAATGTAGTAAACATTTATTATCATTTAATGGAACATAAGAAACGTCTTTTGTGAATAAATTCGCAAAAAAAACTTTGTCGAAGAATCCAAAAAAACGACAACCGTATGACAAATAAAGACTTTTATTGGTAGACTTTGTAGAGCAAAGCAAAGACAAGCAAATTTTAAAACAACATTAAGAAAATTGGGATAGAGTATTGCAAGAAAAAGGTCCTAAAATTAATATTGAGAAGACAAAATACATGACTTCTCAAGCACTGAATCTAAAATTGAGATCAATGGACACACCAGCAACAGAGTGAGCAAATTTAAGTATCTAGAATCAACCCTAAACGAAACAGTCACCGCAGGTGACGAGGTCATTCTGCGTATCCAATCGGCATGGGCAAACTGGTGCAACTTTTTTTTTCATTTCCCACAACGCAAGGATCACTGCTGGGTAATCTTGTGCATAAAAAGGAGGATATTCTTGGCTTTTTGGATATCGTCGAGGTCCCTAGTACCATTAATGTTATGCTTCTTTATTTTAGCATCCAGGGCCTGGCAGTCGTCAAAGATGTGCTCCACCCTTTCATTATTATGGCCGCACCATCTGTATTCGTAGAAGGAACGATTGTGACACATTGAATCGGAGTGATGGGACTATCCGATAGCTGATGTGTGGAATGTTGGTTTTTGAAGGATTTATTTTCATTTTATTTGAGCACATCCAGGTATATATTGCCTCTAAGCAGTTTTCAGTTGTTCCAGTTGTGGATAAACAGTCATCATGTTCTAACCAATTTGTATATCATGCGCATATAAATGATAATTTACATTGAATGATTCAATTATCTTAGCAAGTGGGAATTTAACTTTTATACTTATCAAAATGACAAGAACCAAGGAAATTAAAGTACACATATTCCATCTCCATGATAATAACTCACCTTTTCGCCTTATAACTGAGAACAATAGAATGATCACGTCATACTTACCGTATTAATCATTCCTGTCTCGCCTTATTGCTCACTTTAATGAACATCAATAACAAATACCTAATGGTTTAATCATAAAGCAAACAGGTCATCATAATCCACCAACGAATTCAAAGACAGAACTGAAGGAAGCTTCATGTAGCCAAAACACAACCCTCAAACTCATGAAAACGATGTTCTCAAATACATTGATCTAGACAATGAAGTTCTAGACGACCTCCTAAGCATGAAGAAGCATGAGTGTTTGCCCTTGGACATATTATGTATATATATCTTGTTGACTAGCAATATTAAAGCAAAATCATAACTCTTACTCGACCTAAGCCTTCTTCCGTTCCATCCGTCCTCTTTTTGAGATTTGTGAGTTGCCAGAAATCTGCCACTGGACGCTCCTTTGTTTTCTTGCCACTGAAAATTTGATCAATAATATCCTTGTTCGACGGCAGAGAATTAAGACCGCTTAGCTGCTTTTCGATTATGTTGAGGCGATCCTAAAATGGTAAAGAATGCAGACTATAACTTTAAGTAAAATAATCTACACGGTGTCTATAAAGTAATGCAACACAAATTATTAATATTTTTCATAGAAATATATTAACGGGATATTTTATGGTTTTAATGAACTGCTAATATTCTATTACCATTTAATAATATCAACGTCTAGTCACATTCAAAAATCATGTATTGTCGATTGGATTGAATCAAATGGCAATTGTGCAACTTAACTTACAAGAATCGATATTATTAAAAATTTCTACGCTACTGATAATGCAGCAATATTAGCAGGTGTACATTCTCCACATTATTCTACAGTACTTCGACTAATAAATAGGTTTGAATAAATAATAAGCTTTATTTTCATCAAAGTGTCAAACGCACAATGTTACAGAGTATAAAAAAGATAAATATGAGAGGATTATAATAACAGATTAGAATATGGTCATGTATGCAGCAGACGAGTGATAAAATTCTTCCTGT